>SNQJ01S0013217.1:373531-393102 GCA_010110895.2 Picea sitchensis | reverse complement strand
TTCCTATTGATTGGATGTATGGGACTCTACTCGAGCAGGTTGAGACTATTGGTGCCAAAGTTTCTATGTCAGTTTGAGAGATAATTACATTGGCTGAACTACCAAACAAAATATGCAGGGTCTATGATGTCCTCAAAATTAGGATCTCCTAGTGGTGGTGTAAAAGCAAAGGCTGTATTGTTTGGTTCTGCGGAAGGCTCGAGTGGTCTTGCCTCCTGTCCTAATATGATTTATGCTTCAATTTCTTGTTCTATAGTGTTCCCTGTGTTATTCTCTTCAGAGACTACCTTATCTCTTTGAGTTGAGCTAGCTCCTGTCTTTCGGTATCAATCTGCAGAGCTTATGAGTGGAACATTCCTTCCCCCAAAAATATCGGAAGGAACCTTGGTTGAAAGGTATGATTTAGATTTAATGTATATCCCTTTTGGGTCTCTAGGTCTATTTATGAAAGTAAACAAAAGAAAAAGAAAAAAATACCATTGGGTTTCTAGGTCTATTCATGAAAGTAAACAAAAACAAAAGGAAAAAACTACAATTGGGTTTGGGGGATCCTGCAATAACAAATGTGTAGGTTCTTACCTCTCATATTAAAGTCCCCCCACCACCAATCTAATGCTAAGGTCTAGAAATAATCTATTTCCTAACTACTTCCTACCTTGAGACAACTCCCCGACAATGATGCCAAAAATGATGGGTGTTCTATATACATTAAAAACACACTAAAAACCCTCAATTAAATTGTCAACTCGGGGTAAGTAAACTTAGAGTTGTAGCAAAATATATCCCAAGGTAGAAGGGCTGGTAGTAGTATAGTCTAACTAAGGAAGTGGATATCTAAGGGCTAATCTATTCAAGCAAAGCTATCTAATGAGAAAACCCTACTAAGAAACTTTAAACTATGTAACCTAATTACTTTTGGACCAAGGATCGATGGATAGTTCTAGAAAAACAAGTGAAAACCCTACTTGAAGCAAACTAGTTCATCAATAAGAAAAAACAACTATTTAAGCATAACAATAAACAAATAGAAAAAACAAACTACTTTAACTAGCCTACCTAAATTCAATGAACAACTATCCTATGAAAGAAAGTAAATAAACAAGCAACTATACTATCAAAGAAAGAATAGACAAGTAAGTAATTTAACCTATTAAAGCAAGTAAAAATTTAACTACACTAGGATAACTTCTATAGTATGTAAACTAATTAAGACTACTCAATAAGAAACTAACTAAGAGACAAGTGAACTCTATTCTTAATACAACTATCTCTAATTCATAAAAGGAAATCTATTTAATTGAAAGAAGGAAGAACTAAAAACTAACCTTTAATCTATGATAAGAAAATTTCTCTTTAATCTACCAAAGAAAAATACTATCTATCCTACAATAGAAAGAAAACTATCTTTTGGTCTACAAAAGCAAGAAACTATCTTTTAACCTATAAAAACTCAAATATAGTGTTGGTGGTTGTGTGAATGTCTCCAGTGTCTTATAATATCTCGATGGCATTTGACAACGAAAGATAATTCAAGAGGTATAAGCTCAATATTGATTTCAATAGCAAAGTGAAAGGTGTGGATTAAGCAATCCAGTGAGAACTTAGCCATTATGGAAACAACATCAATTACCCTACATATTCATGTGATTATTACTCATGCATTAACCATCAACAATACAACAAGATTATAATTGTACTCTATGCTATGTAAGAAAAACTCATAATTAAATTCAATCATTAACTAAGAATTGTAATTGCAATCTAATTCTAGGAAAGAAATTGCACAAAATAAAACTATGCTATATCTATTTTAACAATTCAAATTGCGGAAAGGAAAATGTGTATAAACAGAAATTAAAACATGATTCTAGCATATAACAAGTAAACTAATGAACAAATTAATCAACAACTAGTTAAGAAAAATCTAAATAACAATTGAATAGGCAATCTACAAATAAAAACTGATACTAACCCTATCCATCCACCGAAGTCTCGTTAAAGAAAACATAAACTAAAACTTTGTTCTTCTCTGTTCCAAACTCTCTTTTAAACTTGATTTTAAAAGCATAAATAAGATACAATCTAATATTTAATTGCACACGAGATTAGTGTATGAGTTTGAAAATTCATTCTTACTAACTACAAAATCAATGCATATTAACAAAAGCCTTCATACTAACCTGGAAAAGAACTAAACAGTTAAGCTACAACAACAAATTAGATAACAAAGAAAAAATAACAATGCATGTACATGAAATGAGATAAAAGACATCTAAGCTATGAAATGCATAAATAACTCATAGAAYAGTTACCAGACTKTTCGTGAGCCCCCCAACAAGTCGTGGTCATTTCTCAAATGCACACCATGAGCTCATCAAAACTATTTCACAATTAAAACTTGAAAAACACAGTCTTATATAATTATGGCAATTGAAAATAGCAAAAAYAGAGGAAAACCGTATTTGTCTATAATCCTCTACTTCTCCTACTGCTTAACTATTGTATGACCACCACATTGGTATTTATAAGTTTTACAGACCAAGTGGTTGACCACTGGAGGGTCGAACCACTTCTACAAACAACAAATTACATTAATGGTACCCTAATTGTAGAAATGGAGCGAGCCAATAATCACCCTGCTCAACAACCCAAACCGAGTTGTCAAGAGTTCAGTAGCTAGAGGGGGAAAGCACGAGAAAAACCCATGTTCCTGATTTTCCCATCACTGACCGCCAATACCATAACCACCAAATCGCCCTTTGTTTTTGTGCAAGATGAGGTGCTAGACGGAGTTTCGGATCGAGTATTGGATGGAGTGTCAGACTGAGTGTCGGAAGCAGAAACATGATGCGATTTTTCCTTGTAACACCAAAAAACATGAATTAGATCCTTGGAAACATAAAAACGTGGTGAATTATACTCAAGATCAACATAAAACACGAATTATACATACCTGGTGTGGATGATAATGTTTTGTCACAAAATTCTTCAAAAAGCTTCTCCAAAACATGAAAAACACATATGTACATTTGGACAAAGTATCTAATTACTGTCATAAAACTGATCATATCTCGAGCCCAACAAGCATTCATCCTAGAAATTTCAAAGAAGAAAAATATACCGTCTTATATGAATCTAGATTCAAGGACTTCAAGGGGAATATGATGACAAGATGTCTAGGACCATATATCATTGAAAAATATCATGACAATGGATTAGCCCAAATAAAAACCATAAATAAAGAAAGGATTCCACTACTGGTGAATGTATTTAAACTCAAAAGGTAAAACAATCCCCTGACAAAGGAAGAGTTTACAAACATATTGAAAGAACAAAATTTGTATGTGATTGAAATACAATATGCTCCCAATCTATCCAAACACGAGCGAGAGAAGAATAAAATACCTAGATGAAAACCTCACTAAGGAATCAAGGAAAAATCTATGGTTGAAAACCTCCATGCAGGTAGCCTTAGATTTGATAAAAATAAAATGTACCTCATCATGAAAACACTTAAAGGCATGATGAGACAATGAAGTGATGAAAACTAGAAATAAAACAATTTCCTTGAGAAAAGAAAAAGAAAAAAAAAAGAGAACGAAAAATAATAAAAAGAAAAAATAGATAAATCTCTAGGTATCCAAGACAATGAAGATTATCTAAGATTGCAAAGCACCTACACAAAGGCAAAAAAAATAACAAAGACATTCCAATAAAAAAAAGAAATAAGGTATGCATCACGTCGTTTTTTTTCACAAGCATATAATACTTCCTCAATTGACATAATAAAATTCAACCCCACAAGATTCAAAATCACTCTTGAATCTGCCACAACATGCAACATAAGTCAAACATATCAAATATGATACCACCTATTCACATTTTTCAAAACTCCATAATTTCACATTTTCATCTATATAAATTTACATTACCCTACATCCACTTCATACTACTCTATCCACCCTCAATATCCTTGAAATATCATTCGAGAGAAACATAGCCAAATACAACCTTCTACAAGAAAATCTACAACCAACAAGTTTTCTACAAGAAGACTTACATGAATCTACAAAAAAGATACAACAAGCATTTTTTTAAATAAAACTAATTTATCTCATGCACAACAAGCATCACCGTGATTATGGTAATATGAAAAACATAAAAACAAAGATGCCCAATCATCTACAAGATCCCCAGTTCATATACATGATACTTTTCTCATTTACAGGATCCCCTACAGTTGCACAATGACCTACATAAAAAATAACGATGAAAACCAACATCAACAAGGAGACTACAAAATACATCAACAATTACAAATCCAAGCATATGAAACCTGAGGTACTCTCGCATATGTTCTTACATTAATTATTTTATAATTTTCAAAGTTACACATAATATATGTTTCACATGGTCAAACAAAATTCCACATGCAAAATGAAAAAAATAAGGTGGGCCTTGGTCTACATGTAGGGGGAGGTGGCATTTTATGGTTGAGAACAAACTTATATTGAGAGGGGGGGGCTGAATCAATATAAGATTTTATTTTTTATTTTTTCAAACATTCATCAACCAAAAGAAAACAATCGCATATTAACTGCATAACATGGAACACAAGATTTACGTGGAAACCATTTAAGAAGAAAACCACAAAAAATATCTTTATAATTATTTGTAGGCACCAACCTACTATTACAAATATTTGTATGCCCCAACCTATTAGAGGCACCAATCCCCAGTGGCACAAATCCTGGTAGGCACCAACCTACTCTTATATATCTTCATAGACACCAATCCCCACTACTAAGCACCAAATTAGGAAGAGACACCAGTCCCTTTTAAATATTCATGGACACCAATCTATTGGAGACACCAATACCCTCTACTAAGCACTAACTTATCAAGAGATACCAATCTACCAAAGACACCAATCCCCACCACTAAGCATAAACTTACCAAGAGACACCAATCTATGAACTGCACCAACCTTCACTGAGTTTGATTGCTATTTCTTCCTTCACTAGGTATGCTCACTGCTTCTGCCTTTACCATGTCTACTCACTAATTATTCCTTCACCAGGTCTACTCACTACTTTTTCCTTTACAAGGTCTGACCAAAATTTGAATTTCCAAATGGAAACTTTCCCAAAGTTTGTTGTTTTGGTCCTCTTCCCAAGAACGAACTTCTACATCATGACATGTATCCAAGTTTGCAAACGTCATTCTAAATTTTTTACTCAAGGTACTTTTATATGACTACTCTTGTCTCTGCAAAATATCAAGGTCTAAAACATCCCATAAATAAGTTATAGAAAAAGTGCCAAGATGACTTGTTTGAAATTGATTTCAAGAGAATTCAGGAACACTAAATTCCAAAAAGAATATCTCCAAAATTTTAGCGAAACAACATTTGACATTTTTATCACATGTACATCAASATATTTACTTTGTTTCTCAAAAAAATYAGGGTCTGAAACATCCCATAAAATAAGTTATAGAAAAAGTTCCAAGATGACCTGTTTGAAACTRTTTTYAGGCGCATTCAGGAACCATAAATTCCATAGGGAATATCTCTGAAGTTATAGTGAACCAACATCTTATATTTTTACCACATGTACAAAAAATATCAAGGTATGAAACATCCCAGAAAACGAGTTATAGTGAAATTTCCAAGATGACCTGTTTGAAACTGATTCCAGGAGCATTCAAGAACCCTATCTTCCACATGTCATATCTCCAAAAGTATATTGAACCAACATTTTCAATTTTTACCAAAAGTACACAAAGATATATGGTCTGTCCATTCCAAATTGTAACATACTAGAAAAAAATGTTATTGCAAAAAGTCCAAGATGACCTAAAACTGATTTCGCAATTCAATATTTTCTAATCCAATTTTCACACACACACACACACACACTTTCTTTAAATGTTTTCTATTTTTATACTTTTTCATAACCCTTCATGAAGGGACATGTCTCTTACTTAAATAATTAATTCCCAATACTATGGGAAAATACCCCAAATATCATGGGAAAATACTCCAAACCATGGGAAAATACCCCAAACCCATGAGTTTGAAACCACCATTTCAATTTTTACTTTTTTTACATGCACCCTTTTTTTAATATAATTGTAGACCTATATAAACCAATCTTGGAAATTATGTGTGTATTGTAATGTCGTGATATGACATTAATGACATCATTAATCCTTTGACATCAATGACAATAATTCCAACAACCCCCCCCCCATTTGTCATTGATGACTGTTGTAGGGGCTAGTCGATTAGACCCGATGGTCAACTTAGAACTTGTCAATCGAATGAAGTAGTTAGAAGTAGAATTTGGTCAGAGTCTCTATTAACCAACTGACCCAGGAAATTAAGTATTTACAACCTCCTGAAAGAGGTATAAATAAACAAGCACATGAAGGATCAAATAGCTTCATGGGAGAGGTTATATGTAGTTATTTTGTACTATCTATCATATAATAAAAGGAGTTTTCTTTGGGATCTCATTACTTGTGTACGTCTCTACTTATGTCTATGTGTATGCATGTATCTCTCTGATGTCTATGTAAGGATCTACTGGTAACACTCCCTACTTTTCCCTAGATTACATCATTGGTTTCGTTGTCGGTAGTATTGAACTTGGGCATGTAGATGTGTACATAAATTATAACTCTACAAGACATAGATTAGTGGTGGGAGTGAAAAATTTAGAACTACATCATAAACTATGCAAGAAGGAATAACCTATGACTAGCCGAAACAAGGTTGTGGTTCTTTTCAAAGATGCACGAAAGATTTCTTGAAGCTATCCCATAATCATTGTTTCAACACATTAGCAGATCATATGATGTGTAATTTGACACCCGACGAGAAGCTATGACTAAAGTTGATGAATGGAGGAAGAAGGAACCTACACAATTGGCTCGAAAGAATTATCGAAGATTGTATTTCATAACAAGCCATTAAAGATAGACATCCCTTGACAAAATAAAAGAGAAATTATACATTGAATTGCACAACAGATTTTTCTGAATGGTTCCAACACTTCTTCATAAATTCCTCCTCTACAAGGGATTCAGTGATATCTTCGAATATTGACCAATATTAGGCACAGTGTTACCAAATAGAAACTTCTAAGAAAGAGACGAAAAGTGGGAAGAATTTCTTGACGAAAGTGAAAAGATACAAGAGAAGTATGGGATTACTTCTTGAAGAAATAAATATGGCCAATGCCCCTGACTTAGAGTAATTCGATTCATAAATGAGGGGTCGATCGATATTATGAGATTCCATAAAATAAGAAGTAGTGTTTCCCAAACCTAAATGTCATCAAGAGGGAAGAAAGCCCATAAGAAATCCACAGATATCTAGAAAATAGAACATGATAAAAGACAACAAAAAAGAGAAGAACTTTGTAACCATTGGAACAAAAAAAAATCGGATAGAAATATGTCTAGGGAAGGCCAGTATGTCAGAACGCATGAGAAGTTTGAGTCAGAGAGAGATTGACCAGAGTTGGCAAAATAAGCAACTGTGGTGACACCCGATAGAAGTAGTGATGCACAATTGAACATCCATCAACCAGTCGACGAGATCAAAAGTATGGATTAAGAAGAATCTGAGCCAACTTTACATACATATCCCACACCAGAAACCAATCCACGGATAAGAGAATTTCTCCAACAAAGTTTGCATATCGACGACCAATCTGCAAGACTATGGTATAGAACAAACGACCAGGGAAACCTACGAGATGCATTCCTTGTCGAGCTAGAGAGAAATGAAGTAGAAAATATGATTATCTAAAACAAGGACCTCACTAACTCAACCCCCTACCACATATAATCTCGAGAGAATAAATTAGCTATAGTATGTAAGTGATGCAACCTTTGGAATGACAATTAGTCGAATATAAAGATCAAATTTCTCAAACCGAGGATGCATTTTTTGTACTCAAGAAGAAACAACTATTCCTTAAGTATCATCCATTGTCGGATGCATAAAAAAACCGACCAGAAGATTCGATAGCTCCTTCAAAATAAGAAGTAGCTCAAACACCAAGAAAACCGAGTGTTCCTACTAAGAAATTCAAAATGTGATTCAACCACATCCCCATTTACGAAGGAGAGGAGGACCCAAAATTTCATTGGTTAGTAGGTGAATGTTTTTGGATGCAACTTATATTACAGATGAGGATAAGAAAATGGATCAATTTGGAGTTGCGTTGTTTCACCGTTCCTTAACATGGTTCATGAACTACACAGAAAATCAAACTTGTTCAAAAGAATAAATAAATAATATTTTTTTAACTTTCTTTAAAATTCAGGACATCACACATTTGGCAACTCAAAAGTTAAAATAAATCAAGTAAAGACCAGGTGACTTGGTAAAAGAATATGACAATATATTCAAAGACCTCCTAAGTCAAATATCAATGAGGATCGATCAAAACTTTCTAGTCCAGTGGTATATAGTTTGGCTACTTCCAAGAACATTTGCAACAAACAATAAAAAATATATCTATACGATGCAATGAAATATGGTGCACCACATGCAATGGGGATGGACACACAAAGGATAATTGTCCCCTAAATGATCGCACACAAAAAATAGACATCCACCGAGTACAAGCCTAGAAATACTTTAATATATGTGAATTCCTAACTAATCATAGTATATAGTATTGTCCACGTAATCTAAAAAACATGAAGTGGTGCAACATATGTGAAGCTTCCAATAACCGAACATCAGAATGCCATCTAAACAATAGAAATCAAAATAATATACGAATAGTCTACCACATAGAAACCATCGGCCAAGAAAAAAACTATGGTTGAAGGGATGATTACTACGATGGTCGTGATCGAGGTCGAGGAGGCCGACGTGGATTTGGTGGTTGAGGTCGAGGTCATGGATGACCATATTGTTTTAACTACTAGAAAAATGATCATGAAAGCATAGATTGTCCTATAAAATATAGAATTGATCTGAAATTTTGCAACATATGTGACATTGGAGATCACTCTTTAGAAGACTGTCCAATAGTACTCGACAAAATTATACCAAGAAAAACTGTGAATCTACTACATGCTATATCCAAGGAAAAGGTGAGGAACTCCAAAAACTTACATATTGTTACAAGGCTGGGTGTAGGACGAGATATTCACACTCCACCAAAACATTACCAAAGAAATAAGACTAACAACTTCCCAAACCTAGATAAAAAAGAGAAAATCATGAGAGAAGCTCCTAAATTATTCAGGAACTCCACAAAACATCAAAAAAATCCAAGAAGTCGAAATGAAGACACCATCTAGGAATTTTTGAAACTACTCAAAGAAAAACATTCGATGGGTAGGTTGTTGGACCTACTCAACATACTGCGAGAATACAAAGATGGTCAAAAATAGACCAAAGATGAAAATAATCTCTCTTATAACAACAAATATTATGATCCATGAGTCGACTTGGAGATCAAGAGAATGATGGTCAATCAGGTGGTCGCTGATTTGGTTTGCAAGTCAATATTTTACCATGAGAAACATGGGTATGAATGGGCCAACCCAACCTAGCACCCACAATGAATTATCTTAACTTATCCGATCATAGATTAATAGACCCAATTGGAATATTGAGAAATGCAGAAACTCAAATTATGGGAATAAAGACTTTGGTCGACTTTGAGGTGATCAACCTTGTTGAAGGAATGTAAACATATGCATCTCTTGTTGGTCGGCCATGGGTTTGATGAATCAAAGAAACTATCTCCCTGGAAAGTGATAGAATTAAATTGAAAGGAAGCGGGGGAAAAATAATTATTCCCCTGTATCCAAAAGAAGGAAAACAATGGATGGAGTCATGGGATGAAGATCAAGAAGCCGGATATCTATATCAGATAAACAACGAATAAAAATATTATATAGAACCGACCAAAGAAGAATAAATTTTAAGAGAATCCCCCATGTCGGTCGGACATAATTTTGACTCCGCCTTATACAACTTGAAAATAGAAAACTATGAAGAACATGAAAAAGAGTGTTGGTCTATTGAAATTATTCCAAAGAAACATCTTAAGATGTGCTACTCAATCTAGGATATACCAAAAGTATATGAAAAATAACCCAACAAACTCCCACTCTTAGTCCGACCAACAATCAGATAAGAAAACCCTTGCGATATAGTGAACGACATACCCCTTCAACCCATGTTGAAGAGGTAGAAAAATCCATAGGAGAGAAAGGAAGGACATAGAGCCTTGTGGAAAATTTCATAGGCCAGGCTGCAATATGGTGGGAAACACATTCCCCCTAATTACAAACATGGACGATTGTTTCAACATACTTCGTTGAAAGATTCAAAGACAAGAAATTATCCAAAGATGTAGATATTCCCACATTCAAAGTCGACTATGATCCAACAGAACATATTCAATGTTGTGAAACTAAATGACGAAGAATAGGATATATGGATGAAAGGTCATGGCCCCATATGTTTCCAAGTACATTATATTAGATACCAAGAAAATGGTATAAGATTTAAGAAGCATGTGGCCATACTTCAAAATGCGCTGAAATCAAAGGAAATTTTGTGCAAGACTTCAAATTTAATCTAGTAGAGGAACACTTGAAACATGCAACATGTCGAATAAAAATATTTCTAGAAAGTCCTTCACCAACTATACAAAAATAAAAAGAAAATATGTCGGTTGATGGAGGATCGACATCGACTTGCATATTTTTGTTGGTAGAAAATAAGGAAATCTCAACTACATGGAGGATCGACATGGAAAATATAAAATGGTCAAGACAAAGATTATAGTGTAAGAAAGAACATCCAACACTACAAAATCATGCGAAGTCAATATTAATTATAGCCACAAAACACAAAGAATACCAGGAATAACCCAACTTCCCAAAAATATTTACAAAAATTAAAGAAGGAGAATGCCATCTCAACGAAGCAAAACCACCAGAATGGATGGACGCAAAAAAACAAATGAAGGAATTTGACATATCAACTGATGGTCGACCAAAAATGGTATGAATAGGTGACTATTGGTCTAACAAGAAAACAACCAACATAGTTAGTATACTAAAAGATTATCAAGATGTTTTTTCATGTGACTACAAGGATTTGAAAGGACTTGTAGAGGAAATAGGTGAAATGAGGATTGGACTTATCCCAGGAGAAAAACCAATCAAAAAAATGGCCATACAATTTAGCGCATAAGTATAAACCAATCGTTCAAAAGGATATCAAAGGAATGATAAAAGAATGAATGATTTGTCCTATTGACAAGGGAGAATGGGAAAGTACCATGGTGGTACAACCAAAGAAATATGATCCAAATAAATTAAGAATGTGTGTTGATTTTCGGGGACTCAATAAACAGACTGTGACAGATCCATTCCCCACCCCTTTTGTTGATGAAATCATAAATGAAGTTGTTGGTCATAAATTCTATTCATTTACTAATGTATTCTTAGGATATAACCAAGTGCCAATAGAAAAAGAAGATTAGGAAAAATCAACATTTGTGTCAGAATTTGGATCTTTTGCCTATAGAGTAATGCCATTCAGATTGAAGAATGCACCAACCCTTTTTTGAAGAATAGTGGTCAAAATATTCCAAGAGTATATCTACAAAACCATGGATGTATACTTCTACGACTAGACACTCTATAGTCTATTCAAAAATCACATGCAATGGCTTCGGCTTATGCTAGAACACTGTAGACAGATTCAATTATCATTAAACATCAGAAAATGCATATTTTCCACGCCTATTGGAATCATGCTAGGAAATGTGGTATGTAAAGATGGGTTAAAGGTTGAAGTGGCTAATATTAAGATTATCCTTGATCTAAAACCCCTCGTGAATAAAAAACAGATCAAAATCCTACTGGTTCATACTGGCTATTATAGGAAATTTATATGCCACTACTCAGACATCACCTTCCCAATGGATGAGATTTTATGAAAATATGTTGAGTTCAAATGGAGCCAAGAATTCCATGAATCCTTCAAATTTTTAAAGAAGAAGTTGGTAGAAGCACCCATTCTCAAATTTCTAGACTGGTAGAGAAAATTTCATGTCCATGTTGATGCATCCAATGTAGCTTCCAGGTCAGTTTTGGCTCATCCATACGATGAAAAAATGGATCACCCAAATGTGTATAAAGAAGAAAGAAAGTATCGATGATCCAACAAGCATCGATGATGACCTTCCATACGCACACTTATTCCTAGTTGAAGTTGCACCTAAAGATGTAGAAGATATTTCCAATTTCTTAGAAGAAGGAAAGGCCCCAGAGGACCTCCCAACAAACAAAAAGAAAGTTATATCCATGAAATATTCACCATTCACAATCATTAATGGATACTTATATAAAAAATGGGAATGGACGATGTTTTAAGAATATGCATGCCAGAACATGAATGGGAGGATATCATTAATGAAGCCCATGCAGGAGCAACCAAAGGATATTTTCAGGTCGAAACAACAACCATGAAGGTACTACAAGTAGGCCTGTGGTGGCCAACTTTGCATAAAGACTATCGGGATCAAAGTAAAAAAATGTGATAGTTGTAAGAGGCTTGGACGACCTTTGTGGAAAAACAAAATGCCACTAAGTTCAATAAAATCTAATATATCTTTCTAAACATTGGCTATCAACTTCGTCAAGCCATTTCTACAGAGAGCAAGAGGAACTGGTGCCAAGTACATCATTATTGTGGTGGAGTATGTGACCAAGTGCGAAGAAGTTGAGCCAGTCAAGTCTTGTACCAAAGAGGTAACAACTAAATTCATCTACAAAAACATAATTATTAGGTTTGGCTATCCTATGACACTAATTAGCAACCAGGGAACTCATTTTGTGAATGAAACAATTAAATTTCTACAAGAAAAATTCTTAATCAAGCATAGAAAAAAAACAGCTTATCACCCATGAGAAAATGGGGGAGTCAAATATTTTAATAAAACATTACACAAGGGACTTACAAAGATATGTGGCATAAATAAAGATGATTGGGGTGATAAGATTCCTGCAATCCTTTGGGCATATAGATCAGCATTCAAAAGATCATCTATGCAGACTCCATTCAATCTAGTCTATGGCCAAGAATTTGTTATCCCACTACAATTTTGGACTAATTTTGACAGGGTCGTAGCTATAGAAAAATTTGATGAGGGAAAAAACATGAACGACCAATTATACCAACTAAACAAGCTAGAAGAAGTGATGTTAATAGCGATCCATCACCAAGAGGTTCGGAAGAAACAAAAAAATCTTGGCATGATCATCACTTAAATAAAAAGGATATAAAAGAGGGAGACTTCGTCTTAATGTATGATAGTCGCATAAAAAGAAAACCTAGAAAATTGGAAAAAACATGGTTGGGGCCTTGTGTGGTGGAATATATTCAACTAAATGGAGAGGTCCAACTTAGAACGTTGTTGGGGAATCCATTTAAGAAAGTAATAAATGGTGCTCGTCTAAAGAAATATCAGGTATAGTAGAAAATAACCTTGTTATCAAAATACAGCAGGGAGGTGCCAACATGAACCGACTAAACTGCTAATCATACTTATAATAAATAAACCTTGCTTAAAATTAATAAACAAATTTTTTTTTTAGACAAATTCAGGTATAGAAAAATGAAAAGTTAAAGTATTTAAAGAATATCCATAACACTAAAGGAAAATCAACAATAAAGTAAAATGGAGAGAGAAAGCAGCCCTTGTTCAAGCCCGAGACAAAGTAGCAGAAGATATTCTACACCATCGACCGACTTAAGATAAATACTCATAAGAAAAGAATCAAGTGAAAGGATCAGCCGGGGTGCAAGCGAGTGTAGATCAGGTGAGCGAAGATCATACAAACCCAAACCAAGAGAACATGATTCAAATTGGTGTGAACAAAGAAAAAACCATTCAAACTTAGTAAAAATTAGCAAAATGAATGAACAAACAAGCCATCACCGAAATCGACTAAATAAATCTAGTAATAAATATGGTTCAAGAACTCTCATCGATCGGCTCACATATCAACCATGCATCAACAATTGAGACCTTGTAGGTCAAACCTGGAAAAAAGAAAAGTTGGTCGAAGAGATGTCGATGTCAACAAAATAAGCACATTCAAACCATGACAGGGAAATATGGATAATAATAAAAAAATTAAAAATGATCAACGTAATAACAAAAAGTATGCCTCAACAACATGAAAATTCTCTTATCATGTGTAAAATTCAAGAGGAAATCACTAGGATTATCACATGGGGGATTTTTCGTGAGATTTTTTTCAACAATCATAGGGATATCAATGTGCAAAAGGAACCACACACATTCAAGAACTACCCAATTACAATAAGCCATATATGCTAATGTACCTCGAAGTAGTTTCACTCATAACAATATGATTTGAATCAACAACTATCTCCTTTCATGTACTTCACAATATGGGGAGATCAAGGCACGTGCAGGGAAATTCCACTACCAGTTCAGACTAGCTTCAATATCATGTACCTAAACTCTATATAGAAAATCCAAGTAAGGAGAAAATTCACTCTACAAAAAGCTAATTACTAGAGCATAAACCATGAGATGGACAAAGTTAGAAGTTGACGACCCTCCTGGATCAGGTTTCCAAAAATTAGAAGTAGGTGAGGCATCTTGGTCCGGATCCGAGAAGAGTAATTTTCCCTTCACATAAAGGTTCATAGGGATCCTCTGGGTTTTCCACAACCCATTGGTGAAGGTAGAAACACTAATTGTTTCTTGTGCTAGATTTAGAAAGAAAATTTGGAAAAAACCTTCCAAGAAACACTCCAATGCAAGAAGGAGTAATTGGGAAACCAAACCATGGGTGACGCAAAAATAGAGTATTAGGAAATAAAAAGTTTGTAATGGTATACATGAATCATCCTACTCATAGGATAAACATATCTTCAACCTAGTAAAACATAGGAACACCAGGCACACAAGACGCAGTTTATTCGACCAATGGCGGAGAACCAAGCACAACATCATAGTCAGCATTAGTACCTTAATTCGTTCGATCATAGAAAACAAATTCTCCTCTTCTTACCTATTTATCTTTCTCTATTCATCTTATACTTCTCCATATTGTGATATTGTACTCTGAAAAAATTATTTCGTATGACCCCCACTTGCTTGGGATGAGCAAGGAATTGAGGTGGGGGGAGATGTTGTAGGGGATAGTGTTAGAAAAACAGGATCGTGAAGCAATAAAATAAAACAAATGCGGAAATAAAAGACAAAATATACACAATAAAATAGATACACAGATATGTGTGGTTCATCTAGTGTGGGATACATCCACCAGATAAATTTCCAAGTCCTTCCTTTATTATTATCCAAAAAGTGAAGGGATACAACCTACAACACACCTATTGTAACTTCCTCTTCTTTCTCTCACTGTATCCTCTTTAAAAATACAATATTCGCCATGATACACATCCTAAATACAATTCTCTCATAAAATAGGGTTTCTTTTATAGGTAAAAAAACCTAGCATAACTTCTACCATCAGATCTGGGACCTTATAATGAACGGTTCAGATTTACTGTGAAATTACAATATAAATTTACAAGGAAATTTTTCCTTCGGGGGATTCACCCCCGAACTCCCATGCAACCCCTCCATGTGGACGAGTGTACAATATTTTGGAGTGTACAGTCTTCATGGGGTATAAACATAGATTAAAACAAAGACCTTTGAATCAGGATGATAATCAGGCTCCACAACTAATAATATCCCACTTGGAGAATAATCTCAACAACTCCATCAATGTTGTATATGATGGAATACGATCCTTCTTGGACCTGGAAAATTTCTCATATTCACCTTCATGCTTGAAGACCAAATGAAACTAAGCAGGAACTGAATTTATCCCAGGTTACTCCCTTTGTTAACATGTCTACATGATTTTGGCTAGTATGTATCTTTTCCAACTTCAAATGTCCATTTTCCAAGACGAATCGTATGAAATGATACCCAAGATGTATATTCCTAGTCTTTGAATGGAAGGATGATTTCTTTGCAACAAGGATAATTTTAAGGATGGAAATTTATATTAAAATGTAGAAACCTAGGCTAATCTTACTAGTCCTTAATATGCAAAATGTAAAATGTTTGGCGATAGTTTTGTAAAAATATTAAAATTTCTAAGGATTTCATATAGTTTCTATAAATTTTTGGCGATTTTTAAGGAAAAATAGTTTTATTATGTGGAATTTTGGCGAATTTGTTTTAGAGAAAATGGAAATCGACAAATCTTTTTATGGGAAAAACCATGGAAAATTAGCCCATTTGTGAAATTTAGCCCCTAAAATCATCTATGCTTTGCAAGATGAATAACACTCTCAGTGTCACAGTACAACCTTCTATTCTCCTACTTCTTTCCCAATTCCTCCATAAACCTATGTAACCAAATCATTTCTTTACTAGCCTCTGTAGCAACAACATACTCTGCTTTTTTTGTTGAAAGTGAAACAACCTTTTACAGTTTCGAAATCCAACTTACTGTTGTTCCACCTATATTAAAAACATACCCTGTGGTGCTCCTCCTACTATCTTTATCACCTGCCATATATGAATCAACATATCCATGTAGAAAAATGTTTGAACCTCCAAAACATAATCATGAGTAGCAGTATCTTTTAAATACATTATAATCCACTTAACTACCTCCCAATGTTCTTTACTTGGATTTTTCATATACTTTCTCACAACTCCCATTGCATGTGCAATATCTGAGCTTGTGCAAACCATCGCATACATCAAGTTGTCAACTGCTAATGAATAAAGGGCCCTAGACATGTATTCTATCTCCTTCTGTGTCTTGGGACACATTTCCTTAGTTAATTTGAAATGGCTAGCCAAATGTGTACTAACTGGTTTTTCATTATGCATTCTAAACTTCTCCAACACCTTCTCTATGTATTCACCCTGAGACAATGTCAATTTTTGATTTTTCATGTCTCTTGTTATTCTCATACCAAGTATTTTCTTTGCAACACCCAAATCCTTCATCATAAATGAATTAGCTAATTTATTCTCAAGTACATTTTTATCCTTCATATTAGACCCTGCAACAAGAATGTCATCTACATACAATAGCAAGATAATATAACTTCCATTTTCTATCCTTTTAAAATAAACACAGTGATCAGGATGACATCTACTATAACCTTGTTCTTTCATAAACATGTCAAACTTAAAATACCACTTCCTTGGAGCTTGCTTTAGGGTCCATAGAAGATTTTCTTTAACCTGCATACCAAATTTTCCTTCCCTTTGACCTCATACCCCTGTGGTTGCTGCATATAAATATCTTCCTCCAAATCCCCATGGATAAAAGTTGTTTTTACATCTAACTGTTCAAGATGAAAATATTCTACTGCCACAAGACTTAAAATAGTCCTAATTGAATTCATTTTAACAACAGAAGAAAATATTTCATCAAAATCTACACCTTTCTTTTGCGCAAACCCCTTTACAACAAGTCTAGCCTTGTACCATTTTTTTCCTCCATCTTCTTCCTTCAACTTGTAAACCAATTTATTATGCAATGCTCTTTTTCTTGTAGGCAACTGAACCAATTCCCAAGTCTGGTTATTTACTAGGGAATCAATTTCCTCTTTCATGCCTTGCTCCCACTTATTTTTAGTGTCTACCTGCATTGCCTCTCCATAACATTCTGGTTCACCAGAATCATACAACAATAAATAATACAATGAAGGAGAGTATCATTTAGGGGGTCTAATTAACCTGACAGATATTCTAACAACACTTGAAAGAGTTTGAGGTACCTATTGCTTCTGTTGTTGTACATTTTGATTTTCTGGTACCTTTGGAATTTCTTTTTCATTGATCTCATCAAGAACTGTGTATTCTATTTTTTCTTTTTCTTGTATCTTTCCCTACAAGTTATATTTGTACATGTCCTTCTCATTGAATATGACATATCTAATCCTAATGATTTTTTGATTTTCATAATCCCATAAACGATAACCAAAATCATTAACACCGTATCCAATAAAGGTACTCTTCTTGGATTTTGCCTCAAGCTTTGTTCTATTTTCTTTATCAATATGGACAAATGCTTCATAATCAAAAGTCTTCAAAAAAGAATAGTTTACCTTTTTACCTATCCATGTCTCCTATGGAATTTCACCATCGAAAGAGATTGAAGGTCCTCTATTTATGAAGTAAACAATAGTATATACATCATCTTCCCAAAAATGTAAGGGAAACCCAACATGCAATCCCATACTCCTTGCACACTCCATGATTGTTGTGTTCATCCTTTGTGACACACCATTTTCTTGTGGTGTTCCTGGAACTGTCTTCTCTCTATGAATCCCATGGTATGAACAATAATAATCAAACTCATTGCTGCAATATTCACCTCCATTGTCTGATCTGAGACACTTCAACCTTTTTCCTGCTCATTCTCAACCAAAGCTTTCCAATTCTTAAAAGTATAAAAAAATCATATTTTTGTAGAATGCAATAAACCAAAGTTTTTCTAGTTGCACCATCAATAAATGTAACATAATAATGAGAGACACCAAGAGATGATACCTGAGCTAGTCCCCATACCTCTGTATGCACAATCTCTAACCTTTCACTCTTTTCTTTTTTTCCAAATCTGAGAAATCTATCTCTCTTCTATTTTCCATAAACACAATGCTCACATAAATCCAAATCAATTTGTTTAATATCTGGAAACAAATTTATTTTATGAATTATTTGCAACCCCTTCTCACTCATGTGTCCAATCCTATGATTCTATAGTGATGTATCCACTCCTGTAGAATCTAAAGAGATAGAAGAGTCAGTATTACCAATACATAAATACAATGTACCTATTTTCTCTCCTTTTTCTATCACCAATGACTCTTTGGTGACTGTTGGTGTCTAAAGATGTCCTAAAAACAACCTTAGTTTAACATTAATTTATCAACCTGGAGATTCATTTTTATCTCAAGAATATCAACAAAGTCTATGCAGGTAGCCTAAAATCGTGTAGCTAAACCAAATCTGAGTTCATCAACAATCAAGTTCCTCAACCGTTCACCAAAGATTCTAAGAACTAATGGAATAGAGATATGATTACTAAGATGTTGTAAAATGGAAAAGAACTAATTAATCTATTGAATTCACTTAACTAAAAATAAGTAATTGAATCTAAGTAAGGACTTGCAAAATTAACTATCAATTACGAATTCTGATTACTGAAAAGGAAATAACGAATTACTCTATCTATAGAAAGAAACAACAATTGTAATCTAATCAGAAAGGACAACTAATGTAACTTTAATTGAAAGGAACAACTATTATAACTTTAACCGAAAGGAACAACTATTGTAACTTTAACTGAAAGGAACAACTATTGTAACTTTAACCGAAATTAACAACAATCGTAAATCTAAGGAAAAGGAACAACACAGATGAAAATGTGAGGAACTGTCAAGCAATAACTTCAGAAATGGAAATCATAATGACAATCATTAATAACTAATCGAA
>SNQJ01S0013217.1:332041-373521 GCA_010110895.2 Picea sitchensis | reverse complement strand
CCATGACCAAGCCGTTCCATCTTTCTGGAAATGAGCATAAAATTAGAAGAGCCCTGGCCTCATCATCAAAGTCCACTTCTACAGAACTTAGCTGATTAGTAACTGTATTAAATTCATTTAAATGATCTACAACATACCCTCCTTCTGACATATTAATATTAAATAATATATTCATTATAAATACCTTATTGGACACCGAGGGTTTTTCATATAGTTTAGCCAATACATCCATCTGATCCTTCGTGGTATTTTATTTTAAAATATTGAAAGCCACCGATACTTCCAGGCTCAACCGTAATCATTCCTAGTGTCTTTTTATCAAGAACCTCCCATTCTTCGTCCTTCATGGTCGTTGAATTATTTTCTATTCCACCCAATGGTAGGAACATATCCTTCTGATATAAATAATCTTCCATTTGCATCTTCCATAACTGGTAGTTTTGGCCATTAAATTTCTCGACCCTAAAATTTCCATCTTTAACCATTGCTCCCACTCGAACGAGGAACCCTCTTTTCTTGCATGTTACCTTTCACTCTGATACCAGTTTTTAGAAAAATAGGATCTTGAAGCAATAAAAAAAAAAATGCGGAAATAAAACACATAAGATACACAATAAAATAAAGATACATATATACATGGTTTACCTAGTGTGGGCTACATCCACTAGAGAAATTGTTAGGTCCTTCCTTTATTATTATCTAGTAAATTAAGTGATACAAACTACAACACAACAGCTATAAGTTCCTCTTCTTTCTCTCATAGTCTCCTCTCTCAGAATGCAATATTCTCCATGATACATAGCCACAATACAATTCCCTCATAAAATAGGGTTTCCTTTCTAGGGAAAAAAACCCTAACACAACTTCTACTGTCAGATCTGTGACCTTATAATGAAAGGTCCATATTTACTATGGAATTACAATATACATTTACAAGGAAAGTTTTCCTTCGAGGGATTCACTCCTAAACCCCCATCAGAGAACGTTGTTCCCTGAAACCCCACTAGGGGTCCACTTTCCCCTGGACCCCATAGGGGGGGAAATCCCCCCTACAACCCCCTTGCATGGAGGAGTGTACAATATTCCAGGGTGTACAATATTCATGGGGTATAAAAACAGCTGAAAACAAATACCTATGAATCAAGAAGATAATTAGGATCC
Source organism: Picea sitchensis (assembly GCA_010110895.2). NCBI lineage: Eukaryota > Viridiplantae > Streptophyta > Pinopsida > Pinales > Pinaceae > Picea > Picea sitchensis. Next base: position 372,360 of record SNQJ01S0013217.1, on the reverse strand, counting down.
AAAAACAATAGCTATTCAACCCTGTCAACTAGACCTGATGGTCAACTTAGAAACTGTCAGTTGACCAAAGTAGTCAGAAGTAGAATTTGGTTGGAGTCTCTGTTAATCATCTGAACTAGGAAGTTAAGTAGTTACAACTAACTGAAATAGGTATATATAGATAATCACATGAAGGCTCAGATATCTTCATGGGAGAGTTTATATGTAATTTTGTTGTAGTGTCTATCATATAATAAAAGGATTGTTCTTTGGGCTCTCATTACTTGTGTGTGTCTCTACTTATGTATATGTGTATGCATGTATCTCTATGATGTCTATGTAAGGATCTACTGCTAACACTCCCTACTTTCCCCTAGATTACAACAATGACAATCTTGCAACGAAACACATAGTCCACCATGCATAGAAAGAATTATCCCCTTGTTAGCAACTCTCCCACGAATAGAGAAAATTATCCCCGTGTATAAAACTCTCCCCCTTTGACATCAATGGAAAAGGGATGCTCCCCTTGAACTTATGTTTCTCCTTAAGCACTCATTCAACACTCCAGTCAATTGTCATGTCAGGTCAATCCTCAGTTGACGACTTCCAAGGAAATCATCAAGTCCTCAAAAATATGGTCAAATGAATCCATGACCATCCATCAATCCAACCAAAATATATCCTGGTAGTTGGAATTGGTTGAAAATTTTGTCTTTCACATCTCTTCTACAAAGATCTGAAATCACGATTTCCATTTCTTCGATTTTTATGGTGAGGATGATGAAAGGGCATAGATTTCTTCATTGGATGATTAGATGAAGTAGGATTAGGGTCATGTTCCCTTATAGGAGTATAAAAACCTGGCATATTTGAAACAATGTCATTTATATGCTCAAATTATTCCATGTGAGGAACATTCAACTCATCAATATGTTCGACACAATCAACAATATGTTTCTCTTATGAAAAACCATTCTAAACTTGACCTGCAACAAATAAAACATCCCTGGTTGTAGCAAGGTCAGGTGTAGGTAGGGAGGAAAATATAACATCATATCCTAGACCATTCTTAATGAATGGAGACCTTTGACAATTAATGATATTATCTAAGATTTCAGTACTCTTTTGAAACTTCAAGCTTTATTCAACTTAATAGTTGTTTTCTCAAGTTCCTTTCTTAAGGAATTTTTTTTGGATTCTCTCTAGTTGGATTCTCACCACTTCTTCCATCATTCTTGCTTCTTCTAATCGAACCTTTAAATTCATGATAGGGTTTTCTATCTTTTAAAGACTTTCTGACATTTTTACTTCTGAATCACGATCCTCTTCTTCATATTTTCCCACTTGCTCCTTATATTTCAAATTTATTTTCCTAAATTCTTTATTTCTCTTAAGTCACACATCATTTATTCTTCAAGATCCACTTCCCTATCCATTTCAACAATTTCTTTGTCTTTTGAATCCATCATTTCTCTCCCTTTTTCTTCATCAATATTTGTTTCTATGGCAATGAAAGGAGTTTCTTATCTTTCACTATTGGAGATACTTTCATTGCTCTCTTTAGATGAGCTACTTTCATCTTTTGAATAAATACTTTTCTTTTTCTTATGTAAGTTTTTCTTTGTTTCCCACTTACCCTTTTGATGAGGTTTTCTCTATTTCTTAATGTTATCACTTTCATTTTTCGCATATGGACACTTAGTATCAAATTGTCCTACTTTTCCACAATTAAATCATTTGAAGGGAAAACCACCTTTATATTTTCCAGATCCTTTCTTTAGTTTCCTCAATAAATGAGCTTCCATTACATCTGATTCATTGTCAGAGCTATCCCTTGATTCATGCTCTTCTTTCTTTGTCTTCTTTGAGGCTTTGAAGGATACTTCTTTCTTTGATGGATTTTGTTTATCTATCCTCATTTCATATGTCATGCATATCCCATGCAATTCATCCATTATTAATGAATTAAGATCCTTCATTTCTTCAATGGAAGAAGCATTGGCATCAAATCTTAAGGGAAGTGACCTTAACACATTTTGTACAATCATTGGTTCTTCAACCTTTTCACCAAGTCCTCTAATGGTGTTGACAATTTCATCCACACATAGAATATAGGATACAACATTTTCTTCATATTTCATTTTCAGACTCTCGAAATGCCTTCTATGAGTTTGGAGATTTTTCTTCTTGAGCTTGTCATCACCTTCATAGATTTTTTTAAGCTTTTCCCATATTTATTTTTTCAATAAAAAATGCATCACCTTGACAACATTGTATTCTAATATACCACGCAAGATGGAATTAATTGAGTTTTCATTATTTTAACTAGGATTCTTCCCGACTACATCTATTGGTGGAGTCGTTGGGGTTGTATAACTAGTCATGATTGTTTTCCAATATCAAAACCAAGAGCCATTAAATAGGTTCACATCCTTATGCTTCAAAATTCATAGTTTGTTTTTTAAAACAACGAATCCCTATTTGTGGAGAAACCTTCTTGACCAACCATGTGTTCTCTTGAGATATATCTTGTAGTGGTTAGGTTATTTTTGAAGGAACCAACTCTGATACCAATTTTTGAGCACAAACTTATGCTAAGAGGTGGTGGGTGAATCAGTATAAGACGATTTTTTACTTTTTCAAACAATCATCAACCATAATAAATCAATCACATATTAACTGCAGAACATGGAACACAATATTTACATGGAAACCTTTTCGGGAGAAAACCATGAAAAATTTCTTTTTATTATTTGTAGGAACCAAAATACTAGAGACACCAATCCCCACTAGTACAAACCCTAGTAGGAACCAAATTGTTCTTACAGATCTTCATAGACACCAATATACTAGAGACACCAATCCCCGCTGCTAAGTACCAACTTAGAAAGATACACCAATCTATTTGATATATTCATAGATACCAATATAATAGAGACACACATCCCCACCGTTAAGCACCAACTTAGAAAGATAAACCAATCTATTACATATCTTCATATACACCAATCCCCACCGTTAAACACCAACTTAGCAAAAGAAACCAATCTATTACATATATTCATAGACACCAATCACCACCGCTTAGAACCAACTTAGCAAGAGACACCAATCTTTGAGATGCACCAACCTTCACTGAGTTTGCTTGCTATTTATTCCTTCACCAGGCCTACTCACTAATTTTTCCTTTACCAGGTCTACTCAATGCTTCTTCCTTCACCAAGTATTCTCACTAATTATTCCTTTACTAATTCCCAACCAAAATTTGAATATCCAAATGGAAACTTTCCCAAAGCTTGTTGTTTTGGGCCTGTTCCCAATAACAAACTTGTACAACATGCCACATATCCAATTTTTAAAATATGATTCTGAAAATTTTACTGAGGTACTTTTGTATGTCTCCTCTATCTATGAAAAGTATCAAGATCTAAAACATCCCATAAAATAATTTATAACAAAAGTTCCAAGATGAATTGTTTGAAACTAATTTAAGTAAAATTAAGGAACCCTAACTTCCATAGAGCATATCTCTAAAATTATAAGAACCATCATCCAATAATTTTACCACATGTACACCAAGATATTTATTTTTCTGTGTAAAATCTTACGGTCTGAAACATCTCATAAAATAAGTTATAGAAAAAGTGCCAAGATAACCTGCTTGAAAGGGATTTCAGGAGCATTCGGAAACCATAACTTCCATAGGGAATATCTATGAAATTATAGAAAACCAACATCTAATAATTTAATCATGTGTAAAAACATATCTCTCCCATGTCTCTGCAAAATATTAGGGTATGAAACATCCCATCAAATGAGTTATAATGAAAGTGCCAAGCTGACATGTTTGAAAGTAATTTCAACATAATTCAAGAACCCTAACTTCCACAAGGAATATCTGTGAAGGTTTAGTGAACCAAAATCTGCAATTTTCACCACAAGTAAACCAATATATTTCCTCCATCTATTCCTAATTACATGGTATGAAACATACTACAAACAAAGTTATCGACAAAAGTCCAAGATGACCTGAAACTGATTTCACAATTCAATCTTTGCTAATCCATTTTTCACACACACATTTTCTCTCAATTCTTTCTCATTTTATAATTTTTCATAACCCTTCATGAAGGGACATTTCCCTTAATTAAATAATTAATTCCCAATAATATGGAAAAATATCCCAAATACCATGGGAAAATACCCCAAACCCATGGGTTTGAAACCACCATTTCACTTTTTACTTTTTCACATCCACCCCTTTTTTAATATACTTGTAGACCTATATATATACATCAATATTGGAAATTATGTGTGTATTGTAATGTCGTAATATGAGATTGATGACATCATTAATCCTTTCAAATCAATGAAAATGATTCCAACATTCATGGAATAAGGTTGTAAGATGATTACTAGGAATGTTGCAAGGGTGTCATATGATTACTAGAAATAATGATAGTCGACACAAGACAAAAAAATGTTAACTTTCAATGATAACATGAGTGTGACATCACTTGGAGCACTAAATATCCAAAATCAAAGTAAAAATCTGTCATCCCCGATAATCATTCTTCATTACTTGATTCATAAACTCAACGAGCAATCTCTCCAAGCTCAAACACTCTCCTTAACCTACAAAACTCTATCTCAAAACATACATAGATTAGATAGTATCTTCAAGAACAATAAGGGTTTAGCAAGGGTTTCTCCAATGAACATTAGTCAAAGAGTTTCAGAGCATGAAAGAATGGGTTGACCCTCCTAAAATTAAAATACCATAAGCAAAATCAAGCCTACTAGAAAGGTTGGTAGAAAACCCTAAGCTTGCTTTTTTTGGAAATTTTACTCTCATATTTTTTTCAAGATTGTTTGCATGGCTATATATGTCTTGGATTCTTTAAAAAATTCTTTTACAACCCTACATGTGCATTGCTTATGTTATTTTGAAGGTTTCTCATATATCCACCATAATCTTGCATATATTTTGAATTTCTTCCCCATATAATGCCATAAGCCTACATATGTTTTAAAATAATTTCTACAAGAGCACATATGTGCATAGGGTATCATTAATTTATTGTTTTTGTTGCATGCATATTCCTTTCTTAAACTATAATCTTGCATATACATTGTTCATGTCTTTATAAAAAAGTTGCTTTCATAGAACCATGCATATGTCTTTGCCATGTCAATTTTTAAATTGACTCCACAGAGCGTTATAATCTTGAATCTCTTTTACATAGATGTAATCCTATTTATATAGAGTATTATAAGCTTGATATACCTAGTCTTTTATTAAATATTGCATATTGTTTTAAGTTTCCTAAAGAGTACCATAACTTTGTAGGTGCCTCATTTAGGTAATTTTAAACAACTTCTCCCATAGAGCCATATTAAAAATTGCATTTTTTCTGCATATACGGAATTAAGTAAGGTCCCCATAGTGCACCAACTTTCTCTTGACCACTTTGTTTCATCCTAGACCCATGATCAAGAATGTTTATAGCGTTTCATGAGCAAGTATAAGGATTGAATTTTTCTTTCTGTAGCAAGAAACCATAACTACATTTTTTTTTAAATCCTTGGGGACAATATGAAATAATAGTGAAACTAATATGCCCAAATGGGTTTGATCCAAAGGTGGAAAGAGAAGATGTTTTCACCATTGGGAAAGGTTCAATTCCCATGAGGGCCTAGCCTGAATCCATGGGGGCACCTTGGGTTGTGGTCAAATGTGTGGTTGCACCTACATATATTATATTAAATGATATTGTGACACGTTCACACATAAGTGGATCAAATCCCACCCTCGTGTCCTTCAATTTTAAACGTATCCCATAGGGGTTGGATCCAATGGTGGAAAGTGGGGATTTTTTCACCATTGGGAAAGGTTCAATTCCCATGAAGGACTATCTCAAAGCCATTTGGTCATCTTGAGGTAGTGGTCGAACATGTGTTTTCACTAAGAGATGGTATATTAAATTGTATAGTTACCCATGCACACATAAGTGGATGAAATTCCACCCCCATGTCCTTCAAATTTTTTTTAGCCTTGGAGGTGTAGATCAGTTGACACTAGAGTGTAATGTTAAGGCACTCCTTGTGATGTTGTTGGTTAAAACCTTGCAAATTTGTGTTTACTATGCATGGGACTGTAGGGTTATGCCTGGAGGTTATAACAATAGACGTCAAAACCAACCTTGTGTCACGCGAGTATGAGATTTCCTAGTTGTTGATTCTTCCAAATATAAAAAAAACCCAATGAAACTAATACATCTATAATTGCAGTATACAAAGGGAATGTAAGCTCTTTGACTACCTCAACATACCTATAGCAGGGATCACACAACTGTTTTCTTTTCTAAAACTTCAAAGGTTTTAAATGGGGGATGCGTTTAACAAAAGAGAACCCATTGAACCCTCCAAAATCTATGAGAAACCTGGAGTAGTAGAGATATTTCAAAGGAGTCACTGGTTGGGATACTTTGATAGGTTAAGAGGATATGATGATGAAATTTCCTTGGATTTTTCTCTAAATTTTCAAAATATCTGAGTATAAGAGTATGTGACTATAGTTAAGGGGATGGAAATACTTTTTTGATGATGCTATTATAAGCATAGTATCAAGATTTCCTATGGGTTTTTCATGGGACAAGGAAGAGAGACAAGAAGAAACCAATGCTAAGAAATTTGTCTTCCTAAAACATGAAAATCCACTAGAAGACAAGAATGGAATTAAGAGGGAAATTCTTCCCCATCCATGTCATGAGGTTCCCTACCACATTATCAAGTACATCTCCCATGAAGGAAGGATGAGTATGGTCTATGAATACCATTTTAGACTCCATCAATTCAGACACCTCTCCCACCAACAACTAGAGGAAATCATTAGCATACCCCATTTCTTGCTATAGTCCTTGAAAGAAATGACCATGAAGGTGAAGTGGGGAAAGAAGGACATGCTAGCACTTCATTGTCTTATTGAGTTTATAGTTTTTAGGCCTTGAGAAATATCAAATCCAAATTCTCCTGGGTAAATTTTGTAGATATGGATAGACAATCCTTCTTGGAGGCACAATAATCCATGAGGGAACAAGCTCCTGGAGAAGAGGAAGAGGTAAAGAAGAAAAAGAAGTCTAGGGGGCCATGATCCTCCAAGAAAAATAAAAAAAAGAAGAAAGTAAAGATGGAGGTTTCAGAGAAGGAGGTGGATGCCACCTTGATAAAGATAAAGACACCAATAACAAGACCTCTAAAGTTAAAAGAAAAATAATCCACTCAACAAAGAAGAAGGTAGTCCTACAGAAAGAAGAAGGCCACATCACAAGGCACTCCCAAGATGGTAACAACATAGGAGAAGGATAGATCACCACATAAGGAGAAGTCACCATAGAAAGAGGGAACATCAAGATAAGACAGAACACTGACAAAAACCCTTTTAAATTATACTTTGTTGGAATTATAGAAGGTCAAGACAAAATCCCTTTAATGGAAAAATACGACAAAAGGTAGCAAAGGAAAATATAAAGAATTTAATACATAGGAATTGGAGTAGAAAATCTATCACCTACAAGAAAAAATTCTAATCATGAAGATGCAAGAAACACATCATAACAAGATATTAATGTTGGAAAAAAAAACATTGAGGTAAGAACTAGACGAAGACAAAAGGGATTTAGATAATAAGAATGATAAATTGAATTCATATGGGAATCCTTGACAAGGATGGATCAGTTCTCTTAAGAAATGTTGAACTGTAAGCCACCAAGCATAGTGTACACATTGTTCCTGAAGTAATAATGGTGCAAGTTCTAGAAAAAAACTAAGCACAACAAGATGATTCCTCCATTAAGACTCTTAAGGCCTTTGTGGAAGTATACCAAGACAACAACATAGAAGAGAGATATATAAGGTTGCATGTTGTTTATTTACATAACCTTTCCCTCTCTTAAACCTACAAATGGATTCCAAATCCATATGTAGGGGATGTTAAAATAATGGATTTTTAATATTAGTTAAGGCATGAGGAGATTAGAGAAGATGAGATTAAAAGGCACAAGGAAGAAGAGATCAAAAACCCCCTCTAGATCAGGGTTAAATATCCCAAGTGTGAGGATGTCTTGGACATTCATGAATTTTTTTATTTAGACCAAGATGACACCTCAATTTGGGAGGGAATAAAAAGTAAAGGATATGGCACAAATTGAAGATACTTTGAGGATTTTGGAAGAAGAGATAGCACATGCCTTCCATAGGAGGAGGTAGTACTTACCTCATGATCTCCAAATTAGGGAACCACATTCTCCCACTACTCTACAACTTGCATTGTTTAGAAAACACTTGTATAAATAAATCAAGAGGAAGTTAAAATTAAAGTGGATTGGATCAAATATTAATCCCCCTCTCCTCCTACAACCTTCACCACTAGCTAATTTAAACAAGGTACAAGGAAAATAAATATTGGGAAGAGGTTTAAAGTACTAAGTGGTGTTATGAGCAAGGACATATCACTAGATACGGAACATGGGATATCAAATAGAGGTGCAGAGAGCAACAACAACAATAGTAGTGTAGAGGGTACATATCATCCTTTTTGTTTCACAAGGGTGTGCAAAACCTCCAACTAGGGGTTAATAATAGGTCTCTACAATGTTTATCAAAATTCCCATGAATGACGTAATGTTTGACCACCTTTTTATCCATAAACTCACCTTTTTTACCATGCTTAATATAAATTGTGGTTGCTTGCAAATTATTTAATGATTGATTTGAGTTTGTGATTGATGATTTATGATTATGTTTATGTTTAGTTTTTAATACTGATAATGTTTTATATGTATCCTAACCTAAACAAGTCGAGCCACACATGGGAGGTTGGAGGTCCCAACATTTGATAAAAATAGGGGATATTGTCCCCTCACCTACCACTAGTTATATGCCATATATTAAGGATCCACTTCAATCCAACCTCTTCAAACTCGAGATCAAGAAGAAAACCAATAGAGAATGAGGATTTTGATTGAGAAAGTCTTAGGCATAAAATCCCTAAAATTTCTCCTCGATTGAAAGACAGATTCAATATTCCTAGGAGTGCAAATGAAACCCAAGAACTAGACTTGAGAAATTATTTTTTATTGAGAATTGAAGTATTACATCTTGTCAATTGTCAAATACCTTGAGAACTTGAAATCTTTCTCCATCAATGTAATATGCTTTGATTAATCAATGAATATTTTCTATTTTCCAGCTCATTAGTCTTTTCAAGGTTCCTTTTGCTACTTAGATAGGGCACACTCAAGAGGGATCAAGGACCCTTTTGTACTCTTTCTTTTCATGTATTTATGTTTTAGATTAATATTTTAATTTTTTTAAGTAGTCATGATGCTAAAGACATAGTTCTTTTCATGAATACAATTTAGCTTGTTTTCCTATAAAATACGTTACAGACTAGTAGGAACTCATTAGGATAATTTTCTTAGTATTAGAACTTGATTTAAACACCATACATCATGTTTTCAATATTTTATCAGTCTCAAAAGGAATTAACAAGCCGTGTGAATCTTTTTAACCTTTCTTGTAGACTTTCATGTAGGACTATTACAGTTCTTGTAGGAATGTTAACAGTTCATGTAGAACAACATAGACTTAGGTTATGTTGCATTTTCCCATTTAATTATTAATTATTCTTAATGTCAGTTTGATGATATCAATCTATGGTACTTTATGAGGGGTTAGGGAATTAGGTATGAGATAAATATTTCTACAAGTAACATAGTTTCGGTTCAACAAAAGTATTCAATTTTCTAGTTCAAATTCCTTTAGTCTTCTTTATGCAATGATTTCATAAGAAATGATATATTTTTAACCTTACACTAGTTTCCTTTTAATGAAAGTGTGATATTATATAAATGCTCATTCATTTCTAGAATCCTTGATTTAGTTCATTTTTTAATTATGATTTTATTGCTTAATGGTTTCTTCCCTATTATCAAGTATTCAAAGTTTGTTCATTTTTTAATTATGATTTTATTGCTTAATGGTTTCTTCCCTATTATCAAGTATTCAAAGTGAGACTTAGGATATCACAAGCCCCAATTGTTAGATATGAATGATAAAAATTCAATAGGTCTATAAGAGGAAAACGTGTTTATTCTTCATATATAATGTAAAGTGCCTTGAAAGTTTTTATGAACCATGGGTTGATAATTAAAGTAGCAGGATAAGGAAAGGGTAACATTATTGCTTCTATTCTAAGGCCCGCCACTCTTATCATATGTTATGAATACTAAAATAAACTTTTAATTTTTGCAATCATTCATGTAATTTAGCAATGTCAATCTCACCTTGGTATGGTTTGATGTCCACTTCGTCTTCCACTTCAAACATATATTGGGAAGAATGAAGGCATTATAACTTAGTCTCTCCTTCTCTGACTCCTTTTATGGGTCTTTGTTATCTCTAGATTTCTTATTTGATCCAACTTCTAAGTTAGAGCTACCAAAATCCTTGAAAGGTCCAACCATGTTCTCTAGAGTTGCCATGAGGATGACCATGTTGTGAGATATTTCCATGGATTGTACTTCTATCTTATAAAATATCTCCTCTAGTAATGCATCATGTGGATTTTTATTATACTCATCCACCATGTCTAGGGTTTTAAGACTTCTTTCTTATGCCAATTCCTAGATCTTACAACTTCTCAAAAAAAATAACCAAAGAAAGCTACTCTCATACCAATATGATTTGTAAGCTATCATGAATATTCCATTGGATTAGTTCATCACAATAAATGTTGCAATATTCTATAGTATCTTCTTATGAAATGTTTTATTTTAGATTTATATTTAATAATATTAGCTTAGTGCACAAAATATTAAAATAAACTAGCACTAAAATGAAATAATATAAGTAAATAACACACCATCTTCACAATGAACACAAGTTATACCTTGGGAAAAACCAATACAAGAAAAAACTAGCTATAAGGTGAGGCCTATGCCTTTCTCTTTTCTTCTTAGTTACGAAATGAATATACAAAGAAAGTACACTCACTGTGGAGTTTCCATGGACACTGTGGTCTATATGGATATTACAAGATCTTCTACTTCCTTTGTTCTACTTTAATATTCTACTCCTAGATGTTATTTCCAACTATGAAATAATTAAAAAATACAATAAGAATGGAAACCCTTCATTTCCTAGCAGCCCAACATTTAACATGGCTTGACAACCATCTAGGGTTAGGGTTACTATTTTTGCATACCTCAACTCCCAATTAGGGTTAGGTTTTTTGCCACTCTAGCATCTTTTTGAAATTTCACATGTGACTAGATCCACATGTATGATTGACGGAAGGTAACATGACATTGGATCAATGTCATGGTGGTAAATAGGATATGCCAACTTGTAGGAGGCATAACTTCCTTATACCAACTCTAATTGAGGAAATATTCATGTTGTTGGAGAGTTCTTAATGTGTAGAACAATGTTAAGAGATTGGGAACTTTGCTTACAAAATTTTGACGCAAAAAATGGTTATTTAATGCCTCAAATGGGATCCATAAATTCTTAGACCTTGAATAACCAAAGTAGGACCTATCCATAAAATGGGACCTACAAACTAATAACTCTAATTTTTCCACTTGAAAAGTATGAAAATAAATGACAAATTATATAATGTTCCATTTTGAATCATTATATGAATTATTGGAAGATAACCTTTTAAGGCTAATCAATTATATAGAAGTTTTGGAAAAGTTTTGAGTACTTTGAATACTACATCCTTGGGTATGATTACAAATAAAAATAAATCATGATCCTTCAAAGATTATAAACCCATCTCTCTATGCAATTCCATATAAAAAATATAACAAAAATCTTGGCAAATAGACTTAAAATTATTTTCTCTAATATCATTTAGAAAGAGTAATCTATATCTCTTCATAACATTCAAATCCATGAGGTAGTGGCAGAAACATAAGAAGTATTGCATACTACAAAGGTTAAAAAAATTCCAACTATCGTTACGAAATTATATTTAGCTAATGCATATGATAAAATCATTTGACTTTATCTAAAACTAGTATTGATGCAAATTGGGGTGACAGTGAAAGTGAAAGTTACAGTTTCCTTTATTCAACTTCTTTTTTAGTCATGATTATAGATTCTTCCATGACAAAATGGATCTTGATTCTTATATGGAAGAATGGATCTTACGAAGGGATGTCCAATGTCCCCATTTCTCTTTCGCTTGGTTATGGAAGGGTTAAGAAAGTGACAACTTGCAAAATATAAGGATCAATTAGGGTATCAATATGTATAATTATATATCATTATGCAATTTATTATTAAATTGTATATGATGTCATTTTATTTGGAGTAGGAAAAGTAATGAAATATGTGAATTATAAGGAAATCCTAGAACTTTATAGCAAAGCTATAGGAATGGAGGTGAATTTCCTTAAATACTCAATATTATTTGATGGAATTAAGGAAGCAATAAAAATATATAGTGTATTAACGTAATGTCCTTGAATTTTGTGCCTTTTGAAGAGGGGTTGAAATGTTTTGGTTTTAATTTAAAACCTAATGATTATAGAAATAAATAATGGTATTGGTACTATGAAAAGATTAAATGGAAGGTAGTAAATTGGTGTTATAGATGGACCCCTAGAGGGGGAAGGTTAACTTAGTAAAATATATTATGGAAAGGAATCATTTTTTATTCGTTATCATTATCCCACATCTTAAAAGGTGTTTTGGAAAAAAAATAAGGATAAAATGGTTTAGTTTCATGTGGACATGTAATAAATAAAAAGAAGTTATACTTCTAGTGAAGTGGGAAAAAGTTGCAAAGCCCAAGGAGGTAGGAGGTTGGGGTTTGAAGAATCCATATATGTTTGGGAAGCTTTTGCAACAAAACGTATGTGATAATTGATGAAAATTTGTAAGGTACCATATGTATTATAATAAGAAGAAATATAAATATTGCAAAAAATACCAGCGAAACAATAAAATATAGATAATAACACCAACAATTATATCTTTATTGATAGAAATCCAAGTTCACTTGTCTCTTCAAGGGGGGAACCTCCAATAGAGCAATGATTTATTAGAATAATTCTCAAAACAAGACTTTCCCATACCTTCTACTTATATTTATACTAATTCTATCTTCTAACAAACATTATAGAGGAAAATATTTCTAGAAGTGAAAGTTTCTATTAAGTCTTCTTACATTAGAATCATTCACATTATTATATAGGCCTTATTTACTAATGTCGAAATTTATTACATAGAAAGCATATTATTCTATCTACGTGAGGGTTAGGGAGGTTAGGTCCCTAACATTCCCCCCCCATTGAAAAACAACCTTTTCCTCAAGGCTTGAGATGGGAAAATTGTTGCAGAATGGTAGCCGAATCCCAAGTGGCATATTTTGGTGGTGTATCCTTCCACTAAGCTAAAACTTCCTTGATGGTGCATTGACTGAGGAAAAACTCACACTGGTCCAATATGACTTGTGGATGCAACCAAATGAATCATTCTTCATCCAACTTAGGGATATTGGATAGAGTCTGACACTTAGTTCTAATCACTTTCTTTAAATAGGAGACATGGAAAACACGATGGAGCTTAGAATGACTCGGAAGAGCTAACTGGTAGGCCACATGACCTACTCTCTTGAGAACTAAATAAGGACCATAGAACTTGGGGGAGAGTTTCTGAGAGTCTTCAAATTTGAGTGAAATTTTCTTATAAGGTTGTAGACAAAGAAACACCTAGTCCCCTTCAACAAATTGACATTCTGAATGACCTTGATCTACTTGTTTCTTCATACAATTCTAAGCCATGAAAATTTTTCTTTGAGGGTGCAGAGAATGTCATGCGAGATATAAGAGTGTTATTAACCTCCTGAATCTTGGAGACACCTAAAATGTATAAGAGAAACAATAGTGGATTTTTCCCACAAACCGCTTCAACGGGAGTCATATGAGTGGCAGTGTGGTAAGAGGCATTGTATCACCATTTAGGTAAGGGTAACCATTGATCCCATTTCATTTCTCGGTCAAATGAAAAACACCTCAAATATGTTTCCAAACACCTGTTGACAACTTCAATTTGTCCATAAGTTTGTGGATGATAAGTGATGTTGGGATGCAATTGGGTTCTTTAGAGCCTAAACAATTCTTGCCAAAAATTGCTGGTGAAAGTTGGATCACAGACAGAGACAATAGAAGGAGTCATGCCATGGATTTTGAAGATATTATCCATAAAAAATTGAGCCACTATGGATGTTATGAATGGGTGTTGAAGAGAACATAAATGATCGTACTTGGAAATATGATCTACTATAATCATGATGAATGACTTATTTCATGATTTAGGTAGGCCCACAATGAAGTCCATAGAAATATCTATCCAAATACTAGGCTGAATCGGTAGTGGTTGGAGTGTGCCAAGAGATTTGACAATTTATTTCTTATTGAATTTACAGTTATCACATTCAAACAAAAATGTATAGATGTCTTGTTTCATACATTCCTTGAAAAAATAAATTTCATAGGTTTTGGAAAAACCTGAATGCCCAGCTATGGGAGAAGCATGAAGCTCAGAGAGCACAATGGATTTAAGGTTCAAATGCTTACTTAAATATAGGAGACCTTTATAGAGAAGATCTTCATTGTGACAAGAGTACCCTGGAGAATCTTGAGAATCATGTTGCAATTATTGGATTAGGATAGAAATTTTGGGGTCTTGCAACTATTCCCAGTGAACTTCTTGAAGCCAATCTACTACAATTAAAGAGAGAGAAAAGAGGGACCCTTCATATTCATATTTCCTAGAAAGAGCATAAACAACCACATTTTATTTTCCCTTCTTGTAAATGATCGCATAATCATATCCAAACAACTTGGTCATCTATTTTTGTTTTTCTTGGTATGAGATTCTTTGTTACAAAATATTTGAGGCTATAATGATCAATTTTTATTTGGAATCGCTGCTCCAAAATATAAGGACACTTATCATGGACCTAGCGTCCCTAAACCATCATGTATATAGAATAATATATTTTCCATGTAATAAAGGTCGACATTAGTTAATAAGGCCTATTTAATAATGTGAACAAGTCTAATGTAAGAAGACTTAATAGAATCTTTCGCTTCTAGAAAGATCTTCCTCTAGAATGTTTTTTAGAAGATATAATTAGTATAAATAAGAGTAGAAGGTATGAGAAAGTCTTGTATTGAGAAATCATTGTAATATATCTCTTCTTTTCTAGAGGTTTCCCCATCAAAGATACAAGTGAACTTGGATTTCTATCGATAAATGTATTATTTTGGTGTTGTGATTATCTATGTTTTGTTGTTTCGCTAGTATTTTCTACAATATTTATGTTTCTACTTATTATAGTATATATGGTATCTTACAAGTGGTATCAAAGAACTTTCATCTTCAGAAACAATGGGATTTTTTTTCCAAGGAAGAGATGCGTACTCTTGACATATTTAAAGAACAAATATATGTTGCTTAGTTGGTAAAGTTATGGTTGGGGAAGACTACATGTAGGAAATACAAACAATTTTATGGGGTTAAGTAGAAATAAGCATTTCACCTTGTTAGAAACCTCTATAACCCATGTTGGTACCCCTTTGAGTAGTACTGCATCAGATAAAATTTGTACACGATCATCATTCCCATGTATCATCAGGTATATCAGGAGTCCCCTGGGTCTTATAAAACCAACTCTAGATCAGTCGATTGACTGCGTGACTTCTATAGTGACATTGAGAACAATTCACTTGGGAAGATACTCTCTAGTACCTGGGTAATCGAGTAGTATGACTAAGGTTACGGTTGAGCCTCCTTAGTTTGTGCTCTGAGATATTGATTCGAGTACTACTATTTGACCTCGCATGTATATTAGAGAGCTATAGCATAGGGAAAACCCTTGTTTGTAGGTGATCTGAAAATTATCTTTTAAAGAATATAGTTAAGTTTATGCATGAGTTTATTTACCATTTAGGAATTAAGAGAAGAAGCTTAATGAAAGAATGTTGTAGCCACATAAGAAGTAAAAAAAAAAAACATAACACCAAGGTTGATTACGGAGTTCGACACAAGTTTTCCTATGTCTCCAGGCCTTTATATCAGTGGGGAAGGCTTATTATTAATCTTTAATTCTTTAAGAATACAAAAGAAAGGATTACATAACAGGGTCTGAAACCACCTTTCAGATGTGCAACTTATGGACAGAAACAAACATCACCATTGGTTGGAATAGGAAATTCTGAGACTTTTGAGTATAAATTCGACTATGTTTGGATCGACATCTCGGGCTCTGGAGACAATTTTTTGTTCAGCTACTTAGATGTAGAAACAAAATCCATATTCGGACTCCCCCTCGAAATTCTGCAACTTTTAAGTATAGATTCAACCTGCATCTAAGTAGTCCCTCGACACCTCCCCTCAGCACGAATCCCAATGTTACACCTTGTCAGATCCGTATAGTCCGTACAACCTTTATTTGTCTACCAAAAAACTTAATTTTCTCAATTTTCGTGCCNAAGTATAGATTCAACCTGCATCTAAGTAGTCCCTCGACACCTCCCCTCAGCACGAATCCCAATGTTACACCTTGTCAGATCCGTATAGTCCGTACAACCTTTATTTGTCTACCAAAAAACTTAATTTTCTCAATTTTCGTGCCTAGCTAAATATGCCAGACTCCGCCAAATTTAGTGATAATTTCCAAAATTAGTGCCAGTTAACCAGATTTAACAAGACTCTGCCAGATTTGGAGGATCTCCACGAGATTTGGTGGAACCACCAAATTTAGTTGACCTTCTAGAAGGTGCCACATGTGGCCTCCTCATTGGGCCACATGTCACCTCATCATTGGACCAATCCATGTCACTTCCTGCCACATCATCCTGCACAGTCATCATACAACTGCCACGTTATCGTACGGACTACCACGTGTCAGTATGTACAGTCCATGTCATCGCCACATTAGTCACCATGTGTCATCCGTATAACTACCACATCATCATACGAACATGCCATGTCAACATCCGTAATGCCACATCACCCTACCATGTTAGCATTCGTACTTCCATGTAACTTTCGAGTCACCTGCCACGTTTCATCCATACGACTTCCACATCAGCCTTCCATACAACTACGTGTTACATCCATACAGTGCCACGTGTCACCTTCGTACGGTGCCATGTGTCACTTTTTTATTGGGCCAAATCATTCCCTAAAAAATCCAAAAATGACTGACGTCATCATGACATACTGCTGACATCAGCATTGACTTTGACCTATTGACTCTTTTCCATGTTTGACCTGATCTTCAAATCAATATAACTTCTACATATGGTGTCCATTTTCATAAAAAAATATATGGCTGGAATCAACATGACGATCCCAATGCAATGGCACTAGTTTCATATGATTACGAGAACATTGATTATTAGGCCTTCCTGGATCCATTTTGGATCATTCCTCCCCACTAAGACCTTTTGGTCCTCCAAAAGGGTATTAACTAGACATCAAGTGTGGGATAGGCCTCCCCACTTGTCCTTTGTCTTTAAACTCTATCATGTGCATCTGTCTTATCATAATCAATTGCATAATAACCATGACAACTGAAATCATATTTTTAGCCACTTGAAATTTTTCACATCTTATTGAATCCACTACCATCCATGTAGAAAACATTAGCAGTGATAACATAAAAAATATGACTAAAATGAACCAATTGTTTGATTGCCTTGCATGACATTAAATTATCTTGAAGAAAAGTATGATTGAAATTCCATTCTACAACCATCTCATGTTCATGCTTAAGATCAACTGGTTGACTTGGAAAAATTATAGGTGTATTTCTTGCATAAGATCGCTTATTTAATTGTTCCATTGTTAGAAGAGATTGATTTGATTTTATGTGATGAGCATGTACAACATATTTTGTTCCTTCTTTAGTTAAGTGATATTGATTATGTTCCCTGTAGAAGATTGCTTTGCGATCATATAAATAAGGGTTTCCTAAGACCATTCCACATGTTTCTAGTGGAACCACATCACGTGTTACTTCATCCACAAACTTTATGATGCATTTATTGGTTATGGAAAATTTATGATCTCTGCTTATCCAATTTAGTGAATAGGGTTTGTGATGCATCTTAATGTTTAATCCCAATTTCTTAACCACTTCTTCTGAAATTAAGTTAGATTGAGATCCACTATCTATTAGTGTGTCAATCTTAGTATGTTTCATTATGACYCTTATATGAAAAAATTTACTTCTAGAATCATAACCATCACCATTTTCACCGATCAAACCAACTGTTGTGATCTTAGTCTCATCACTTGAATCATACCCCAAGTCTTTTGGCCATGTTGTTGTTGCAACTTTTGTCCTTCCTTTCCTCTCTTTGAACCACTTCGGTCTCTTCTCTGGGTGCAATTTCCAGCAATGCTCATCACCGTGCCCTTCTTTCTTGCAATGCTTGCAAGAAATATTCTCTTCCTTCATTGTCGCTGAATTTTCTTTCTTCCCATTCCATTTTCCTTTTTCATCTTTATTTGAAGATGATTCCCCTACTACACCAACTCCGGTTTTTCCTTCTTCAATATACGTTGCTTGGACAGAAACCTAATCAAGCTTAGTAGGTCCAAACATAAACACAGTAATACAAATATAAACAGGAAAACCTCCTATATACTTTATAAGAGTTTCTTGTGTAGTCAATGGAACATATAACATCAAATCCATCTTATGAAATTCATCTGTATATTCCTTCATTGTCTGTCCTTTTCATAACTTAAGAATTTGACATTCAATTAAAGACTTTTCCTTATACCCCAAAAGAGAGAATTTTTTTCTAAGTGTGGAAATAAAATCATGCCATGATGGCAAATCTTACCAACTTGTTGAGTTCCCTATTGCATCTTACTTTTCCACCAGATGAGAGTTGTGCTTTCAAGACGAAGCAATGCCAATCTAAGTTTGGTTGCCTCATCTTTGATTTGTTTCACATTACAATATACCTCCATTTGTCTAACCTAGTTATCAAGTTTCTCAGCATTAACTCTTCCATCATACATAGAAAAAACAAATTTTGTGTCAAGTTTAAGTAATGGCATATCAGGCTTATTTTTATGGGAATGTTTCCTTGTAGTAGAAATTGAAATTGTACTTGAACAAGAAGAAGAAGATGATGGAGGTGAAGGAGGTGAAGGAGGAGTTTTAGGAGGGTCCTCTCCTTCTTCTCTTTTGTCTTTCTTTGAAGATTCCCATTGAAAATGTCTCTTCCGTTCCAAGTAATCATCATACACCACTTTTACCATGTCCGACATGGAGAAGAAAGTCTTTTGAAATTCTCTTTCATTTTGAGAAAGTCCTTCTTCATATGCCATCTTTTCACTTTGATATGTCCTCTTTCTTGAACCAATATTTGGATCTTTTTCTACAAGCTCTCCTTCACCATGAATTAGCTTTTCCCTGGTAATCATGCAAACTCAAACAAACAACTGTCAACCTGCTCTAATACTACTTGCTCTGAAAATGATCTTTTAAATACTATGGTTAATTTTATGCATGAGTTGATTTACCATTTAGGAATTAAGAGAATAAGATTAATGAAAGAATGTTGTAGCCACATAAGAAGTAAAAACAAGAAACCATAACACCAAGGTTGATAAAGGAGTTCGACACAAGTCTGCCTACGTCTCTGGGCCTTTGTCACAATGGGGAAGGCTTCTTATTAATCTTCAATGCTTTAAGAATACAAAAGAAAGGCTTACATAACAGCTTCTGAAACCACCTTTCAGGTATCCAACTTATGAATAGAAAGATACATAACTATTGGATGGAACAGGAAATTCTGAGACTTTTGAGTATAAAGTAGACTATGCTTGGATCGACATCTCGGGCTCTGGAGGAAATTTTCTATTCAGCTACTTGGTTGCGAAAACAAAATCCATATTTGGACTCCCCTCAAAATTCTGCAACTTCTTAGTATAAATTCGACCTGCTTCTAAGCAGTCCCTCGACACAAATCCCAATGCTACACCTTGTCAAATCCATACAGTCCGTATAGTCTCAATTTGCATGCCAAAAAAATTAACTTTTCTCGATTTCCATGCCCGAATAAATAATCCATACTCCACCAAATTTAGTGATAGTTTCCAAACTTAGCACCAGTTAGCTAGATTTAGCGAGTTTTCACCAAATTTGGAGGATCTCTGCCAGATTTGTTGGAACCGCCAAATTTAGTTGACCTTCTATAAGATTCCATGTGGTGCCTCCTCATTAGGCCATGCATCACCTCATCATTGGCCCGAGCCATGTCACTATCCACCACATCAGCTTGCACAATCATCGTACGACTGCCACATTTCATCTGTATGACTGTCATGTCATTGTATGGATTGCCACATGTCAGTCTGTATAGTCCACGTCATCACGACATCAACCGCCATATGTCATCTGTACGGCTGCCACATAATCGTACGACCCTTCCACATCAGCATCTGTAGTGCCATGTCACCCTGCCACGTCAACATCCATACTTCCACGTCACGCTTCCACATCAACATCTATACTACCACTCACTTCCCAATCACCTACCACGTCATCCTTTCATGCATCCATGTGTCACATCTGTATAATGCCACATGTCACATTTGTATGGTGCCATGTGTCATTTTTTTATTGGGCCAAATAACCCCCTAAAAAAGCAAAAAATGATTGACATGTGTTAGCTCCTGGTGCTGCCACGTGTCATGATGACATCAACATGACGTAGTGTTGATGTCATCATGATGTACTGCTAACGTCAGCGTTGATTTTGACCTATTGACTTTGACTTTGACTTCGACTTTTGTTGCATGTTTGACCTGATCTTCAGATCGTGATAACTTCTGCATATAGTGTCCATTTTCAGAAGAAAAAAAAATATATGGCCGAAATCGACACGAAGAGACTGACACAATGGCACTAGTTACATATGATTCCAAGAAATTTGATTTTTAGGCTTTCCTGCATCCATTTTGGATCAATAGGAACCCTAAAAACCCTAACACTCACGATTGGAATAAAACAGAGAAGGAACATATGAGACATATTGTCATGCAACCTTACCCCATGCATTATGTTCGCGAAATTCTTACACAAATTTTCCTGTTAACACTTTGGGAATTTTTTCAATACAATATTCTTCAGGCTTGAGTATAACTCTACAAAAGTAATTAAAAAAAAGAGTATATTGGTCCAACCAACAACCTTATTTGGGAACTACCCCATTAGATTCCTCTCTTCTCCCTGATCACGGTGGTACCTATCACTTGTAAGACTTATTTTTCCATGGACCCTCCCACCCTTCATTATCTAAAAATAATTATATGTCAAATTACTCTTCAACACACATCAACATCCAACTTGATTCAAAATTATTTTTGGTCGTCTTTGACTATTTGCAGAAACACACGTGAATCTTCTTAATTATCAAAAAATTGATAACATGATGATTATATTGTACAATAATGAGAGATAACACAGTATAAAATAAAATAAATAAGAATACAAGATTTGATAATAGAGTTCACCTCTCCTAGTCTACATCTTTAGATCCCTTTCAACAGCGAGGTTGCCCTTCATTAATCTCAAAATGCCAAAATTACAATGAAATGGAATTACAAATCCAAATTTGATGTCACTTTTCAATTCTTCTATTCAACCTTAGAAACAGAGGTTACCATTGAATTCCTCTCGAAATTATGAGAAAAATGAGTATAAACTCGACTATGTTCTAAACAGGCTCAAAATGACCCCCTTTACACACCAAACGATGCATTATGGCTCTCATACATGGAAATGTGAACTATGGATTTCATAAACAACATATTAGCATGAAAACATAATCACCATCGTACTCTTCTAAAGAAACTGAGAAGAATGAGTATAAACATGACCATATTTGGACATAGTGCTCAATGACACACAAAACGAGGCAAATTCATAACCAAGGACACCTATAGAACGCAAATCAATGCACCATACTGTTGTCATGAATTTATATGCTCCTTAACCTATCTTGTACTATACACATTGTTCCTCTCCTTGATCTAGGAACCAATTTATATAGGGCGTGGATTGGTTAAACCATGGCCCGAAACTTGTGATGATGTAGCATTAGGTTTAAATGTATATTTATTGGGTTGTTGTAGCAAGCCCCAACTGTGGCACATTGCTAGGAGTATTATGTGAATTTGTCAGTATATTTGGAGTCATCTCTAGGATTCAATCCCTACAGACTCCATATTTGGTATATTTATGTTATATATAGTGTTAACCATGGAGATTCGGTTCGCCCTTCGGGGTCCCTTTTTTGATCCCCAAGCCAACTTGGGATTTTCAAAGGTGCCACGTGGCACCACCTGGTTGGTGCATGTGGCAGCCTATGATCATTCATTAATTCCAGTTGTAACCCTACCACATGGAACCATTAGATTAGGCCACATGTTGTACGACCCCGTTGGCATATCTGTCACATGTCCTCCACATCATTGTATGACCTGCCACATGTCACCCTTTCAATGGTGCCACATGGACCGTACTTCTTGCCAAATCATCCATACAGATGACACATGGCATGTTTTAATTGGTCCAAATAAATGCACTTGGTGCTGTCACCTGTACACGTGTCACTCTTTGAGCTTGCTACTTGTCATACAACTCTTGACGTCATCCTACCATGTCGACTGTACGGAAGGACACATGTTGTCCTTTGATTCTTCCAAATCAGCTATATCGATGCTACGTGGAAGTATATCATACTGCCACATAAGCACACTGATGTCATGATGACATCATTGTAAATTATAACCTTGTACAATATCTACTGCAAACAGATATTCAGAAAAAGAACAGAAAAGATACAATGGCAAATACAAACATTACACAGAGATTTTTCCCCTGGAAACCCAAACTGGGAAAACCAGCATATTCTATATTATTCATCATGATACATTGTTTACAATACAATATACATATAGGAGCCAATGACATCCAAAACCCTAACCCAATGACATGGATTAGTCCAAAACCCTAATTCTTTAACCGGAAATAGAAAACGATCGGAAAAAACCATGTGCTGAAAAACCACCTAAATACATGACAGTACTACTCGTGCAAAGAATATAACACATACCCAACATTCTCCCACTTGTTTTTTTCTTTGCATACAGGGGGTTATAGGGTTACATAGTCAACAATCCAGGGCAACAATGCCCATGGATCCTATACACCAAGAGAACTTCTCAGTTCTCACAGATTTTGTTAATGAGTCTACAACATTCTTCAAAGTGTCCACCTTCAACAGTGATACTTTCTTTTCTTCAATCATGTCTCTCACAAAGTGATATTTAACATCAATGTGCTTTGTCTTTGAATGATAAGAAGGGTTCTTCACTAGAAAAATTGCACTCTAACTGACACACTCTATCCTTACAACTTGTTGTACCAACCCAATACCTGAACACAATCTTTGTAACCATATTACTTCCTTACTTGCATGAGTGGTTGCCATGTATTCAACTTCTGTAGTTGAAAGTGCCACTACAGCCTGTCTTTTGCTCATCCAACTTATTGCTCCTCCAAACAGGTTAAACACATACCCTCTTGTAGATCTCCTACGATCCAAATCTCCAACCCAGTCTTCATCCACAAAGCCATGTATATTGACCACTCTATCCAGTTTCGGTATTCCTTCATATCACAATCCATATCTAGCAGTGCTTTGAAAATACCTGAAAACCCTTTTTACTATTGTCTAATGCTCCTTCCCTAGTTTTGACATATACCTGCTCAAAACTCCCACTACATGTGAAATGTCCGGTCCAGTACAGACCATTGCATACATTAAACTGCCAATGTCACTTGCATATGGAACATGAGACATGCCCTCCTCTTCTTCATGTGTCTTGGGACACTGATCTACAGTTAACTTTACACCAACAGGAATAGGAACCTTGACCGGTTTACATTTCTACATATTAAACCTCTGCAATATTGTCTTGACATATTTTCTCTGATTTAACCAGAGTTTCCTCCTTTTTCAGTCTCTTTTAATTTCCATGCCCAAATTGAAATTTGAAGCACCGAGATCCTTCATGTCAAATTTAGAGGACAACTAAGTTTTCACATCCTAGATAATCTCCTTGTTGTTTCCTATCAACAACATGTCATCCACATACAAGACCAAATAAATCAAATGATCACAAATTAATTTAAAATACACACAATGATCCTCTTTGCTTATTATGAAGCCAAGTCCCAACATATAAGTATCAAATTTTTGATACCACATCCTTGGTGATTGTTTTAAACCATATAGGGACTTTTTCAGCTTACATACCAGCTCCTTCTTTCCTTTCACAACATAACCTTCTGGTTACTTCATATAGATTTCTTCTTCCAGATCCCCATGCAGGAATGTTGTCTTCACATCCATCTATTCTACTTCAAAATCAAATGCCCAAAGAGCAGCTAATAAATCCCAAGGCTTTGGAATCCCTACAAGACTCCTCTCACTCTTGAAATTCTTTAGGAGAGGCTAATAAAACCCTCTATTACAATAGTGGAAACATAATTTAGAAGGTATTTACACATGCATACTAACTTTTCTATTTACAAATATACATATTTACAAACTCTTTTTCCAAAATGGAATCTTTTTTTGATACCTATCCAGGGACGGGATAGGTGGCTTCTTCATAGACTCATTCTTCCAATAGTACTGGAAGGAGTCTCACAACTTCCTGTCTCTGACAATGCCTATGATAATGAATCTGAATCTGACATTGAATCTAACGTTGAATCCAAGAAACCACTGGATCCAATTATAGGTCATCCAAGTGACCTATATAATATCTCTTTTCTGACACCAAGTACCATTGTTGTGTCCTGAGTAGCTTTGTATGAATACACTAGTACCTATCAATCTTGTAACACAAATACATATCCTTCATCTTCGAAAGTTGAAACTGAGAGTAATTTCACCTTCAATTCTAGAACATCTAACATTTTTTATATTCCCATAAATCCTCCTGACTTGAGATGGAATAATACATAACCAACCCCTTTCATTTCTTGTTTGGTATTAGTCCTAGATCACACATAGTAGTCAGTGTCAATTTCTGAGAAGGTAAGGAATATTGATCTCATTCATGTCATGTGGCAAGATGAGCTACTGTCCATGAACCATACCTCGATGTTGTAGAATGTGGTGAGTAACTACACAAGCGGTCCAGCTAACAGAAGAACAAACACAACTTGCAAAATAGAGAATACGAGAGAAAAATTGGAGAGAAAATAATAGAATTTTACTAACCATATTTCACACACAAAGAGTGAATATTTTACAATAGATATAGGCTACATGAGTAAATAATGTGCCATAGTATTTATCTAGAGATGTCTAGACACTCACTGATAGACACTGGAGTGAACTGCCACCTATTATTACTTAATTGATCCATGCAATCATCAGTTAACTGAGTCACATGTCTGGAAGTGAGAGAACACACATGCAACTACTAGTGATAAAATCGAGTTTTCCATGCACGAGTGACTTCCACTAGTCTAATTGTGTGTAACTAACTCTAAACTGAAGAGGAACACCCTATTTTGTAGGAAAATATTCTCTGGAGAGAATATTCAAGCATTCTCAATATTGGATTATCAAACTTAGGAAATTAATTCTAGGTGAGTGTGTAATATCTCCAACACCCCCCTTGAACACTTATAGGGTGTACATGATGAATGGGTCTCGACAACCAAGGTCGTGTTAGGTACCCATTGTACAATGCATATAAGAATGAAACACTAAAAAAAAATAAGGAAAGAGTGAAAACCTCATGGGAAAAACCCCCCCGCAAGGTACAATGCATAAAAAAAAGTGTGAAGGAACAAAAGGTAGTTGTTAAGCAACTATGTCCTTCACTCCATGAAGACCTTGCAAATGTCAAAGTTTATGCTCGTTGAATATTTTGTTGAAGATGTAGATGTATGCATAGATATGATGAATTAAATGCACCAGTAAGATATCCACACATATGCACTTTCTCTTTTTGTAATGAAGAATATCCAAATGAAGTTCGGATGAAACTTTGAAAATCATGTTGTCATTTTGAAAAAATGATGAAAATTTAATGATTTTAAAATCCTCATAACTTCACTTCCCGGACTCTGTTTCAGACGATTTTTTTTTTTAAATTGGGTATTTTTCCGAGAGGAAATCAAAAATAGAATTTATTTCTGCAAATTATTCTCAAAAAATATCAAAATTGAATATGATGTGTGCGTCCCCCTTTTTGTCTCCTGAGATGCATGCATGTTGTTCCTGAGATGCATGCATGACACATGAAAAAGTGTTTGCACGTTACTATTCAGATGCATGCATGATATCTTCCATATGAAATTTAGAAAAAAAAAATATGAAATGGAGTAGACATCATCTGCAATTAATGGAACAATAATTTATGCAGATACTTGTGTACAAGACTCTTCAGAATAAGAGGCTTGATATTCTAATGGATTCTCTTCTGGGTCTATATTTTCAATATCATGCATGAAATATTCACAATATTCTTTATTCATGAATAAAACCTCCAATTTGGTCCATAGTTCATTTGGATTTGAGTCTCTTGATTCACCGAATACCTGGTGGAAAAAAATTCCAGGAGAAATAGACCAGAAGATACATCATGTGGTCGTATCTTGTCTATTGAGAAAGTCATTTTTCTCATAGGTGGAATCGGTCTCTACTTCCATTTCCATAGTTATTTGGTACAAGCCTCTGCATCTAAGTTGAATCGAAATTTTTATCTTCCATTCCAAATAGTTATGAGGCCTGAGAAGTATTGTTGGCGAATAATCCATCTTTTTTGCGTTCTTCAATATTCAGTGCCTGCAAATAAAAAATGTCGGTGCACCTTCATCCTAACATCCTATGGTCTCTTATACCATGTATAATGTGGTGAGTACCTACACAAAAGATCTATCTAGCAGAAGAATGAACAGAACTTGAAAAACAGATAAGACAAGAGAAAAATTGGAGAGAAAAGAATAGAATTGTATTAATCGTATTTCACACACAAAGAGTGAATAATTTACAATATATATGGGCTACATGAGTAACTAATGCACCATATTAGTTATCTAGAAAGGTATAGACACTGGAGTGAACTTCCCCCTATTCCTACTTAATTGATCCATGCAATGATCATTTAACTGAGTCACGCACCTAGAAGTGAGAGAAGCACATGCAATTGTTGGTGATAAAACCGAGCTTTCCACGCATGAGTGACTTACACTAGTATAAATAAGTGTAAATAACTATGAAATGAAGAGGAACACCCTATTTTGTAGGGGAATATTCTCTATAGAGAACATTCAAGCGTTCTCAACATTGGACTATCAAACTTAGGAAAACAATTCTAGGTGAGTGTGCAATATCTCCAACATATGTCTTCATACACTCTACTGTTGAGACAAGCCATTAAAAATAATTATGTCTTAAATTTATCATCAAGACTATCAACTTCAATTGAGGCTGCTACATTTCTTCTTGTAAGTTCCTTTACATCTTCGTGGTTCTACTTTGGACGAAGTTGTGGATATAGTGTCCAACACTTCTCAATATGATGTCCACTCTTACCACAATGAGTGAAAAAGTGTTTGTTCCTATCTTGGAACCATAATCGTTTCTTTTCATTCTCCCTATTCTACTTTGGAAAATGACCTTTTCCTCTTGCCTCCTTCTTGGATGGCTTCCCCTGCAAGAATTGTCTCTTCTAACATTTTTCCATACAATGTTTATTAAATCCAAAGAATATACATGGATATGTAGACCATAATTTTATGTCATTCTTACAGGTGGGAAATTTCTTCATTCCTTCATTGGAATTCTCATCTCTTCTTGGAGATGCTTTGCATTTGGTGCCTTTCCCAATGATGGAAGGTTGTTCTGGTATAACTAATGGCTTGTGAAGTATATAAAATTCTTCATTTGAATCTTCCCTTACTTCAGATGTATTAGAGAATTTTCCATCTCCTTCTTGGCCATATCCAAATCCTGTATTCCCTCTGCTTGTATGGGATTAGTCATTACTTAATCATTGATGCCAAGACATTTTCCATCATATCCCATCTTGGTTAGTAACTTATAACCAATACCATATGTATGTTCCTTAATTACATCCAAAGAAACATTCTCATCATGATAGAAAGAAAAATAACATGATGAATCATATTTATGGCATACCTCGGTTACAATCTATAAACCTTTCATAGAAGATGGATTCCTCTACATAGGAGACTTTTCCTTCTCCACTTACTCAGCTTCATGGAATTGTGCCAACATATTTTCCTTATCCTGCAACTCACTATCCATTTCATGAATAATTCCCATGAGAAATTCTCCATGACTTATCAACTGGTCTTGAATCTCTTGCTTCTCATCCTTGAGAGATTATAGATGCATCCTCAATCCAGAATTCTCCTTTTCAATTTGTCAGTTTGTCTTTATGAAGCCTTAATTTCATTAGATATTTAATCATGTTGTCCTCTGCAACAAAGAGATATGTGCTTCCTATTTTTTATAACCCTAAATTGCACCATACATGCATACCTGGCATCAGGCCCTCTTACTTACTATTTTTGCCAAGCCATCACTGAGCATCTCTTCTTAAAAACCATATTTTTGAAGATGTACGTGCCCTGCACTATTAATTACCATGTACACACACTTTTTTCACCACTACAACTCACGTATGTACGCTAGCTGCACCATTACAACTCATGTATACTCACAAAAGTTGTAAAAAATAAAAAGTTGCAAGGAATTCATTGAGATTACGGGCTATTGGGTAGTTTCCCAACTATCCCACCGCCTATAGCCGGTCACCCAACCGAATAACCATCCTTTTGTCATATAAAAGGAGTTGTTGTGGTCTGATTCCAAATCTAAGCATAAGAACAGTGAAACTATGCCCATTTCACTTTCCCCCCTTGCCCCAAGAATTTGCAACCACATTGTGAGTTTTGAGCCAAAATTCCCTATTCTTGCATTTTTCCTCCATTACAAGCCTAATACATTCCTTAGAGAGAGATAAAGATGAGAAAGATACATGGAAGTGCAGTTGGAGCTTGGTGAAGAGGAGCCTGGACTAGGTTCGAGGAGCAGTCACTGATCTCATTGTAAGTAAATTTGTGAGATTAATAGAAAGGAATACTTTTTCTGTCCCAAATATGATGTGTTCCATCTTTATGTTTGATTTATATTTGATGATGACATCTAACCCACTAATTCATATATAAGATGCATGTTCATAGTTCTTTATTTGTCTGTTTATGAATGCAGATCGGCCTTGGGAGGAGACTTGTAGTCGAGGAACAATCTATCACAAAAGGATCGACATCGGACACAGAGTTTAAGGTAGATTTATTGGATCCTTTTATCTTGTGTTTTATGCATGAATGTGGGGTATATTTGGGGTAGTTGCTAAAACGTAGGAGACTTTCTACGGTTAGCTCTGCCTACATGTTGAACCCTAGTGTATTCCATAGGGGGGTTTCCCGCTATAGCACGGTTGTAACCTAGGTATGCACCCCTGCCTCTCCTCTCTCATTTCCCTATGCCTTTGTCCATTTTTTCCTCTTCTGGTTGATAAAGTCGGTTTCCCATATGTTCAATGACTTGGTTTTCCTTATTGTCTTTCTTAGAGTTTTTTTGTTTTTATTGAAGGATAAACACATGATTGGTTTGAGTTTGAAATACTTGTCATCATGTTTTCCACTAATTGAGCATACAGCATGCCCACCAAGCCTTTCCTGTGTGTAGGAGACATCCATGTACACCATTTCATTGTATGCGCAACAAGCTTCCGTGGGAAAAGAAGAAATTCAAAAGATATCAATTTCGGGCTCAAGTTGTAGGATCAGACAAATTAAAATTGCAATAGTGGAGATCCAACAGACCACCCAGATCGACGGTTTTCGTGCATTCAGAGTTTCAAAGTCACGCGAAGATTAACGACTAGACATAAATCCCGAAGAGTTGAAGTCCCAAAGTGACGAGAGACTGCCATGTCAACTGGGCCCGTACTAATTTAGGATTTTTTCATGATTTAAATTCTAAGCTCCCGAAGCCCAAAGTCCCGAAGTGATGAGATATTTCCACGTACACTGGGCCCTTACTACTTTGGGTGTTTTCCATGCTTTACATTTCGAGCTCTCAAAGCCCGAAGTCCTGAAGTGATGAGAGACTTCCACATCAACTGGGCATGTACTACTTTGGGAGTTTTCTAGGCTTTACATTTTGAGCTCTCGAAGCCCGAAGTCCCCAAGTGAAGAGAGATTGCCACGTCAACTGATCTCATACTACTTCGGGAGATTTCCATGCTTTACATCCCAAAGTCTCGAAGTGACGTCACGCTGCTACGTCGCTTCAAGCCCTACCACTCCAAGGATGTTTTTCAACTCAGCACTTGGCACTCATCAGTTCAGACATGCGACGCTCATCCGTTAGAGACACATGGTGCTCATATTAGGCCCTTTGATTATGTCATCCATGTTTTTTCCAGGTCACCACATCACTCTGGGAGTTCGGCCATCCTGTAGATGTTCATACTTTTCACTCCAAGCTCCTGAACCCTGAAGAGTCGGAGAAACGTGGCACTCATCCATTGAGACATGTGGCACTCATCTGTTGAGACATGTGGCACTCATTTTAGGCATATTTGGGTATGTCATCCGTGCTATTTCGAGTGACACGTCTCACCCTTCTTTCCACGACACATCAGCGATCAGACATCAGGCCACCACATCATATTTGCGGGATTTCCAAGAACAACATTCATAAAATCCTGAAGCCCGAAGTGTCGGAGACACATGGCACTCATTTTCTAGAGACACATGGCACTCATACATCAAGACACATGGCATTCATTTTAGGCCGCCACCTCAACCGGGCTCGTACTACTCTGGGAGTTATACAAACTTTGTATTCAAAAGCTCTCAAACTCTGAAGTGCCAAAGTGATGAGAGACTGCCATGTCACTTTGGGAAAAAGTCACTTCGGGAGATATTCATGCTTTGCATTCAAAATCTCCCGAGCTCTAAGAAATTGGTGCCATCGCTAAATCAGATAGGGGAGTTCTAATAGGGCAGATGGATAGAACTTTAGCAAGGGTGCCAAAGTAGCAGGGTCACCCAGATCGCAGATCGAAAACATAATCGATGACCACACTTCATTGTGGGGACGGAAAATGCTTGAACGTTAACATCCTTGAGCAGTCCCTCAATTGAAACCATGGTATTGTTGGAGAGGTACGTGGAAGCTTGTGGTGGATTGTGGGGGTCAGAGCAGTGTGGACCCAAATCGCCTTTGACAACTTCCGCAATCATGTGATTTTATCACGTCTAATCCGAGAGTAGTGTGTGGCAACCAATTGGGCGTTAAGATAAATCATCAAAGGAAAGTCACGAGGAGAAGTAGAATGGTAGCAGACCGTGACCAGATCATAGAGAAAACAGGAATGTCGAAGACTCTAGGAAAAGCACCAGGAGACCTACCTCTTCCTCAAACAGATAATGTGAAGAAGCTGCCAGATATAGTCAGTTATCCTCTAGTTGCCTAAAACAGTGTGCATGCATGCCCGTACTCATTGCAGAAATCAGTTATGTCGCTCCTAGTATTTTTCTACCACCCATTCGTTCCAGCACATGCATCAGTCCAGTTTCATCGCTAGTAGTAGTTTTAATGATTCAGTTCAAGACTCTGTTTAGTTTAAAGCATAATAAGTCGTCTTCTATGTGTGATAATAACCATTCTTTTTTATTAATTTAAGTATGAAGTATGCATTGCTATACTCGAGCAGTGTTTTAGTCAAGTTAATAAGTCATTATACAATTGTTAATGTATATTTAAGTCTCATTCCAAGATAGACGAGTGCCTCTGCAACCCTGATAAATATGCAGTTTTTGTATGTTTTGAGGGTTGGATTTTTGGGAAAGGATAGAAATACAACAGCTGGTTGGACCCGTTCTATGCATGGATTAAATATTTCTACCTAGTGAATATACTCTTGATGATAGTGTTTCGTTCAAATCTTCATGTGTTTTTATCTTATCTTGAATGCATTTTTTTATTTTTGCAAAGTACATTTCATTTCCTTCGGGAATTGTATAACTTGTCTTTATTGATATGCAACCTGTGAAAACAACTAATACTTGGTGAAGGTTTGTTTTTGTTTCAAACTGAGGGAATAATTGTGTTTTTGATACATGTTTAATGTCTTGAAATGATATTTTAAGTATAAAACTTCCTGCAACTGATTATTCATTGAGTGGTTTTGTTGTTTCCCTTTGTTTTTTATTATTTCGCTTGTTTTTCATTAGTGTGTCACCATCCAAGGAGGACCCTCATCATTATCATATTCTGACCCACCATGCTCTTGTCTTGGTAGAACCAACCCTCTAACTGACCAACACAAATTAAAAATCAACTATTCTAAACTTGAGGTGGCCTAGCTTTTCCCTTTAGCAGTTAGGTGTTGAATTTAGGACCAACACTTTCAAACAAGGAGTCTTCAACTGTGCCTTCATTGGCTTGAGTTTTGGATATCATCACATTTACTTGAAAATACTTGTCAAATCTATATCTGATACCAAATTGATCTGAAAATACTTAGATGTCAAATTACTTTTCAAAACACATCAACATCTGACCTGATTCAGAATTATTTTTTATCGTCTTTGACTATTTGCACAAACACATGTGAATCTTATTACTTATCAAAAACTTCATAACGTGATGATTATATTTCCGAATAATGAGAGATAATTTTTGTGTTCATTTTTTGATTGTTTTATTGTGATGATCAAATCCTTTTTGTATGCGATATTACATATGATATGCTCTCATTTAGCCATTTTAAAGGTATTATCAAGATTTATACATCAATTTTCCATGGAATCACACAAGGTATCTGTAATCATCGTTTTGCAATGCTTTCATTATTAATTCATATTGAGTTGAATGGTTGCACTGATCCAACGTTTCTTGTTTTCTTGCAACAGGTCAAAAATGTGATCTGACCTTCCATCCAGACCTTCATCCAACATTGTTCCAGGAAATGAACTTCGAGCTTAATTTATGGGAAGAGGAAGCTGAATCATAAAAATATGGCACATGGGTTTTGTGCCCAATATTCCCAATTGGGTCCCACAGGGACCGTTTCCTAAAATTGTGGATGGATTGAGATAAGTTTGTGGTCCTCGATCTGACCCTCCAATACTCCATCTAACACTCCATATGGAACCCCATCCGACAATCCATCCGACACTCCATCTAACACACGAAGCGCAGAGGAGTTGTTGATTCGCATATCTCGGGGCACCATTATGAAATTTGTTCACATGGGTTTTTCTCCCTTGGGATCCCTCTTGCTCGGTGTCCTACCAGAATTTGCTTCAAGCCATTGGAGTTGCCTGAGATCCATGGCCTATTTACTCACTCTGTTTCAAGCATTCACTGAAGATTCCTCAACAGAATTTGATATTTAAAGATGTCAATGATTTTGTTATGCATATACTATTCTTAGAGGATCAGAGGTAAACCTCTCAACTATGTAAAAACTTTATAAATACTTGATGTCTATTCCAGGAAGAAAAACGGATTTGTATATATACACACATACATTATTTCGATTTTGTTGTAAAACTCTATTTTGGTGATTAATATTAATGTTGTGTTAACTATGTGACTRTGTTTTTACCTTGAGGCAGTGCCAAGACCTTCTAGGGGTCCCACTAGTGGTATGGGTAGTTCTTCATATCAGTACATATTTGTATTTTCACATTTGGCTTTTATCACTTACCAATTTCGAATTGCTTGCTAATTCGTATCACTGTGCATATCTCTGTAATTTCAAATTGTTTTCTGAAATTGTATCATTGTATATCTATTCTAACTTGCAGTTTGTTTCCTGAATTGTGTATGTATCACAGAGCGTGTGTGGGAATCCATGTTTATTGGTTTAAATTTAGATTCTTAACACTTTACTTACAGGTTGTAGTTCACTTGTTTAGAGTTTGTTTAGTTATATTATCATGTTTTTTTTTCTATTTCATAAAGCTGTAAATTACTCTGCAGAGTAGCAATTTAGACAATGTTCATTTATTAAGTTGTAATCTTCAAATACTTTCTATAGGTTTGCATAAATTTTTAATCTTGTTTCAGCAATAGAATTCTATGATCAAAATTGATTTTGAATTATGATTTTGAATTATGTCCTAGTTATGATTTTGAGTTATGATTTTGAGTTATGATTTTTACTAGTTATGAGTTTATAGGCTTGCATGAATTATCAATTCTGTACAGATTATTTTCCAGCATTAGAGTGATAGGATAATAGTTGATTTTTAATCTCTTTTGTACAATTATTGTATACTTTTTTAATTAGAAGACCATGATGTTGTTCATTTTTAATTTAAATGTTATCATGATGTTGTTCATTTTTAGTGAGTGAGATCAGTGTAAAGGTAGGGTTCATTCCTCGTAGGATAAATATAATTGTGAGTCATTGAATAAGTATTTTAAGAATATATTTCTTTGAATAAGTATGGTAAGGAATTGATTTTAAAAGATAGTTTGTCGTATGAATTCACTACCCATAATCATAGATTTATTTTGAAGAAAGATAGTTTTCTTTGATTAGTTCATTGTCCATAATCAAAGATTGTTTTTAAAGAAAGATGGCTTGTTCTTATTAAAGATTTGATTACTTAGAATAATGATCTCACCATTCATAATTGTAGATTACTCTATAAATTTAAAGTAAATCGCTTCATTATTTGAGTTTATTGGAATTAGATTAGATTAGGCTAGGCTAGGCTAGATTAGAGCTCTAGACCTGCACATACAATGTTAGCACCTCGAAGCATACGAGCCCCGGGTTGACAATTTAATGTTGAAATAGATAACATATATTTAACTCGACATTTTTGGCGGCATTGTCGGGGAGGTGCTAAAGGGATTAGAGCTTAGGTAGGTAGGTTGCCTTTAATTACACAACAAGGGGGAGGAGAAAATTTAAGACGAGAGGTAAGAACTGGCGCATCCATTTTAATGGGTCGCTCCAAATCCTTGTTGTTCCCTTTCCGCAAGAGTGTTTACTTTTTCTACAAGTTTGATTACTTTACTTAGTTTGTTTACTTTTCTCAGTTTGTTTACTTTCATGCAATTTACTTTCCCACAAGCATGCTTTATTTCCTGCACAATGTGCTTACTTTTCCACAATTTACTTTCCCGCAAACATGCTTTCTTTCCTACATAGTGTATTTAGTTTCCCGCAATTTAGTTTTCCTACCAGTGTGCTTATTTTACTACAAGAGTGTTTTCTTTTATTTCTTTTATGAAAGTTTTCTTTCTTTCATGCAAGTGTGCTTACCTTTCGCAAAGTGTGTTTTTTTTTTCCTTCCAGTGTGTTTACTTTCATACATGTGTGAGTTTGATTTCATTCTTGCAATCATATTTTATTTTATGCTTTGATTTATTTCCTGTAAGTGTGATTTATTTTATGCAAGCGTGGTGTGTTTGGTTTGTGAAAAATTGCTTTAAATATTTCTTTCATCTTTTAGGTAGTTGTGATTAAAAACTTTAAAAAATCTATAATAATAAAAAAAACTTTTGGATGTTTTAAACCCTAGACACTAATCCCTGTGTGAGGTAGGACCCATCAACCAACATAATGGATTAGAAGGTGACCATTATTTTGGGAGAACTCTCTCAAATCCTAGCAGTAGCTGGGATCTCTTCTTTTCAAGAAGAGCACATCTTGACAATAGTCAAGAACTTGTCTACCTCTCCGGAAATATTAAAAGAATCAAGGTCCTATGAGATACAAAGTGATTTTCCTTGCCAAACTACGAAGGAAGCTGAAAAAGTATGGACTACATCCGGTGGAGAGAAATCCCTAAGACCTGAGATTTAGGAGTTCTCAAAATCCATCTTAGCAGATCCTTTATGTACTTCATAAATCAATCATCCAGAAGAAGAGGATTTACATAGCATGATGAAGGAGAGCACATAAATTACTGTTGATGAACATCAAGATTACATTGAAATTTGGTTTCAAGAGGTCATTAGGCCACAATACTATTCTCATCTTCAACACCTTCTGATGACAAAACAAGTAGGTTGGTTGGTTCTTCATATCCAGGCAATCATTGCGGTCAATTTTTCATATGCAGATATGGGTATGTTTCTTATCTTGCTTCACACATGGTTACATTGGAAAAGTTCTTACACTTGAATAATTATTTTCCTGTCTTTTTAGGTAGGGTATGATAATAGATCAAAACTGCATGTTGTTAGTTTATCTTAAAGTCTAATGCAGTCTCATTTTACATTTTATTTTTAATAAAATAACTATGAGATACATGTTCCTGTGACTTGATCTCATTGATCTCATCAATTTTTGATTGAGTGTGGTTTTTGACAAACAATTTTAGATATCTCAGTATGTATTTATTTCACCACAAGTGGACAATTTCAAGGAGACAAAAAGGGAAGTATTTTACCTCGGAAAAAGATATTGCTATATCTAAACCCTATTGTCTGCTTAAGCATTCATTGAATAATGACTTTTTTTTATTGCTTGTTGTGAATTAGCCATATTTTTGCAAGATTTATATATTCCTTTCTCTCAAGGAATCTTTAATGGAAGTTTCTCTTAACCTCCATCACTAGAGGATATAAGGAAGTGACACCTTGAATATCAAACCTAGAGGTTACTCATACAATTTCCCCAAGAACCCTGAGTAGGTGAGTAAGTATCTTTATGAAAGAGTAGCAAGAAGGTATGATTAGTGGTTATCCATGGAAACATCACTATAACTTAAAAAAAAAAAACTGAGTCGAGCATGAAGATACCTTTCTGTTCTTTTCCAATGGTACCATCCACTACACACTAAAAATGCTTGATTATACCATATCTTTAGATATTTTGTGTCCACTTAAGTACCCCTTACATCAGGACAATCTATAAGGAATACATAAAGAAGTATAATCCTCTAACATAAATACCATCCCAGTCTTGAATACAAATTTTCTGAGTTGCCTCCTCATCTTCTTGCAAAAATCAATCTTTATATAAAAATATTAAAATATGGTGGACCAGTCTCTGTTGTAAAAGGGTGTAAGAGGCTAACCCACCATGATATTGAACAAGTCTGCTGGCAGCGAGTACTAGCCTATGGTATGACTAGGTAAACTCGTCAGAGTACTCAACATGCTTGCTGGCAGCGGGGAATTCTACCTGGCGAGGGTGATAATCTGACAAACAATAAATAAAATTCCTAAATATTTAAATTTGTCCTGGTATATGAAATTACTTGTAGACAAAGATGAAAAGAAGTATGCATGGTTAAGAAAAGGTCAATGAACTCCATAAATTTTCCATTGGGAACTAGCTTTAAGACTATCATAATACTCTCTCGCCTACCTCTTCTTAAATATACGTAGGATGTTTTGTCCTATAGGTGGGGCCATATTTTAACCGTCTCATTGGACTAATGTGTGAAAATTATCTCTACACTTTGCAAACTGTAAATCTTAGGCTATTGGGAGAATTGACTGGTTCCCTATATCTTTGATTGTGAGGTGTCACAATACTTAGGAGTGGGGGAGGGGTTTCCTAAGCTAACAAATGATAAACATTGCCCATCTATATTATAATCCATGAGAAGAGGAAGTAGAATCTCTATTAAAAATACTATCATATTGTTTTTATGATATTCTGGGCTATTATATCAGCAATTGTTTTTATTAAAATGCTAAATTCTATACTACTGACATCACTTTGTGTTATAATCCTACTGTGCATTTTTTATTTTTTATTTTTTATGTTTATATAATGGAAGAATTCTTAACTAGTTCTTTGTGACAATTACAGATCAATAACACTATTAAAATCACTATAGATTTGTGTTACGCACCTATGAACAGAGGAACAAGTTATTGAATAGAGGAACAAGTTGTTTTATAGTGTTACAAGAACGATGACAAGGCAATTAATAGTGGATCAACCTATTCACACTTATCCTGTATATGCTCCTATTCACCATGATTGTCATAAATTTCCGAAGCTGAGTGTTATGGGTGAACGTCCATTATAATGGGGATAATTTCCACTTGCATAGGAGTGCCATATGGAGTTCCATTCGGAATACCAGATAGAGTGACATATGCACAACCAGATGAAGCACCATATGAAGGATCAGATGAGTTATGTATACACTATAAATGACCACGATTGCATGCAGAAATAATTGTTTAAATTGATACACCCGTGCAATGGTAAGTTTGATGAATTGAATGATATATTGTTCAAAATTCGTGTTAATAATTGAATTAAAACAATTTACTGCATTTTTATGATCAAATGTCCAATTCGGAGACTTAGACATTGATCTAATTATCACATGATTTGTTTTACCTCCAACGTACAAACCATTCAAATTCAAACTCGCCAAGAAAACCCTYGATTCCCCTGTAGCCTCATCGGGTAAGAAAATCAAAAAGCTTACTGATAATTCTCCATTGCCTTCAACACCTGTTGATMCTCAACCTAAGAAGCTACAAGATGCATTTAAGAAAGACTTTCCTTCAGTCCCTACAAATGGAAGAGGATCCAATCGGTTTAAAGGGGAATATTTTCAAAGAAGTACAAGAAGTACAAGTGGMAAAACCAATGTAAAACCTCCAAGCACTTCATATTCTATCCAATTATCATATGGTCATGAAAGCCCCCATAAAAGACTCAGAGAATTTTTTGCAGAAGAGATTGAGCCCGATAAAGAAGTTAAATATGAACCTATTCTCTCTCACAAGAAATCTATTACTCCTTCCTCCCAGATGCMTGTATCATCTTCCAAATCGGATATACCTTCTACATCCATTAAGGGATCCAATCCCTCTTCTTTTGAACCATCTGATCATACCCCAGTTATTGATAAATTGCAACAAGAAAATGCTCAGTTTCTTCAACAATTGGAAGAACCAAAAACTATGGATAGGCATCTGCAAAACATCGTAAAAGGCCCAAGACAAAATCCCCAGGACATGAGGGAGAAGCTTCTAAAGCCAATCCACCCCCTCCTTCACGATTCTAGTTATGTTAGGTGATTCATTTTTATTTGCAGAAGGACCTGCAAATCCTTAGGCATGGGGGTAATGTTGGGTTTGGGTTTTGACTGTTTTATTGCAATGATCAAATCCTTCTTGTATGAGATATTACATATGATATGCTCTCATTTAGCCATTTTAAAGGTATTATCAAGCTTTATACATCAATTTTCCATGGAATCGCACAAGGTATGTGTAATCATAATTTTGCAATGGTTTCATGATTAATTCATCTTCATTTGAATGGTTACACTGATCTAATGTTTCTTGTTTTCTTGCAACAGGTCAAAAATGTGATCTGACCTTCCATTTAGACCTTCATCTGACACTCTTCCAGGCATCTAACTTCAAGCTTAATTTATGGGAAGAGGATGTTGCATCATAAACATATGGCACATGGGTTTTGTTCCCAATATGCCCAATTAGGTCCTACATGGTCTATTTCCTAAAATTGTGGATGGATTTAGAGCAGTTTTTGGTCCTCAATCCAACTCTCTAATACTCCATCTGGCACTCCATCTGGCACCCCATCTGGCACTCCATATGACACTCCATCCGACACTGAGAGAGCAGAGGAGTTGGTGATCCACATATTTCAGGGCACCATTATGAAATTCGAGCACATGGGTTTCTCTCCCTTGGGATCCCTCTTGCTTGGTGTCCTACCAGAATTCTCTTCCAACCATTGAAGATGTCTGAGATCCATGGCCTATTTACTCACTATGTTTCAATAATTTACTGAA
Organism: Picea sitchensis; assembly: GCA_010110895.2. Taxonomy (NCBI): domain Eukaryota; kingdom Viridiplantae; phylum Streptophyta; class Pinopsida; order Pinales; family Pinaceae; genus Picea; species Picea sitchensis. Next base: position 332,369 of record SNQJ01S0013217.1, on the reverse strand, counting down.
GATTCCTCAACATAACTTGATGTTTAAAGTTGTACCTGATTTTGTTATGCATATACTATTTTGAGAGGATCATAGGTCGACCTCTCAGCTATGTAAAAACTTTATAAATACATTATGTCTATGCCAGGAAGAAAAACGAATTTGTATATACGCACACCAACATTATTTCGATTTTTCTATAAAAATTTGTTTTGGTGATTAATATTAATGTTGTGTTAACTTTGTGACTGTGTTTTTACCTTGAAGCAGTTCCAAGACCTTATGGGGGGCCCACCAATGGTCTGAGTAGTTTTTCATATCAGTACATATTTGTATTTTCACATTTGGC
>SNQJ01S0013217.1:295447-323600 GCA_010110895.2 Picea sitchensis | reverse complement strand
GTGATCTCCCTCGCACTTGTTAACGGTTTACATCATTGACCAGTAATCAAGTGGTTTCTGCCATGTTCGACATCAGGACATCTATTCACATGGTTAGATTCGTACTACATCGGGATCGGTAAGAAGACCCTGGGTTGAGTTTTTCACTCTTTTGTATACTTTTCCCAGGTTGTGAAGGATTTCTTTTGAACTATGGCACATATATTGTTCCATAGATCCACTTTATATTGGTCATGGCTATGTCTTGTCATCTCATAGATCCACTATGTATTCTTCATGGCTACGATCAGTTCAGGTCATAGGAGTATAGAGCCACATTGTATCTTCAGTGGCTATACCATTTTGTCAATATAATTATGGATCCACAGTGTATTTTATGGAGGCCATACCTAAAAAGTCTTTATCACTCAAGCATAGGTATGCCTTCCTTGGATTTGAAACATGTCATAATATTTGTTTGATGGTTGTGTGCAGCTTTTTCCAGTTTCTCTGCATCCATACCCTTTCTCAAAAAAGTCTACAAAGTACTTCAATCATCATTGTCTTATAACTTCATACTTTGGGGGGCAATCTGTTACACATCAAAATTACTCGCTTCAATAATGTCGCAAGTTTCATCATTACAAGTGTTGTAAGTGTTGCACATTGCCCGCAAGTGTCGCATCTTGACCACAAGTGTTGCAAGTGTCACAAACATCATACTTCCATATTGCCTATGTCGTGCCTCTAACAACATCATAAAGACACTTAAGACACCTCAAAGGCTAGTTTGGAAGAAGAGAAATCACCCGACAGGGAGTACAAACCTTTTGCCACTGAAAGAACCACTAAAAAATGGATTTTGGAGAGGAGCGCCCCCTACCCACTGTCAGGGAATGCTGGCGCTCCCTGAGCCTCTTTGGGGGAGTGTTTGAGTTCCCTATGCACCCTTTTGGGGGAGCGCTACCATTTTCTGAGCAAGTTTTGGGTTTGTTGAGACAAATCAAGGAAGAATACCTCAATTCCTGAAGGTGGTTGGATTCGAATAGATGTTCAAGGCATGACATTAGGGAAGATCCTCAACTGAAGGAGAGGAATCCTCAACTTATCCCAAAAATCTCTCAAGTGGTTGGGCCTCTCGAAGGTTATATAAGGAAGCCTCCTCATGGTGAAAGGGGGATGGATATTGAGAATTACATCAAACTTATGATCTCATGAGTGAGATGTCATCAAAGCAGTCAGTGGAGATTACTTGAGAAAAGAGGTTGGACAAGTAGAATTGGAAGAAGCTACTGCACCTTCATTCAAAGGGTTGTAAGTACTTTTACTTGTTCTCATTAATAATCAATGCTCGGCTTGTTTCTTTCAAACTTATTCTTGTTCCATATGAGTTTGTCTGCAGTAGATGGATCTATATTTGAGCTAATCTTAGTAGATTAGGAAGTCCATTGTATCTTTTTTTGTCCTACAAGACCTATCAAGGAGCTCAGGATCAAAGCTCAACCAAGACTTTGCAAGGACAAACGTCGCTAATAAGGTACATATATTTATCCTTCTCTTTCATTTATTAGCTTGATTAGATCTAAAAGGAATTCAGTGTCCATGCTAAGCACTTTTCTTTCTTGGCCTTAGGAATCTAGAGACCAATAGGGAATCCACTTGTCCATAGGGGGATTCACCTACAACACTTATTATAATATATTTGGTACCTTACAAAACCAGAGATCCATTGCATATGGAATGGCCAACATTTCCTTTTTATAGGTTGATTGGCACAAACGTCACTCTTAAATTTGTTTGTTAGTGAAATCCAAAGGTCGACCATATTTCATAAGGACTTCCTTAACTCCTTTCCTTAACGCATCACATTCGCAGATAAAATTCTTGGTGAACTCTGGTAGTGCGATGAAAAAGATTCATGCACATAGCCTCTTTCAAGGTTTGGAATGATTGATCATATTCTAGAGTCCAAATGAATGCATTATTTTTAAGGAAAGAAGTGAGAGGAAAGGAAAATTTTCCATAATTCTGAACAAAGTTGCGATAATAGCCTATTAAACCTAAGAAACCACACAATATTTTAATATTTTTAGGGTGAGGCCAATGCTTCATAGATTCAATTTTCTTAGGATCCAATCGTACACCATCCCTTTCAAAAATATGACCCAGGTACTCAACTTTAGAGGCTCCAAAATAACATTTAGATTGTTTGAGAAAAAGTTGGTTCTTAGATAGAGTATGGAGAACTTGATCCACATGAGAAAGATGGGATTGCCAAGTTTTACTACAAATGAGAATATCATCAAAGAAAACTAATACAAAATGACGAAGGAAAGGATGAAATACATGATTCATGAGACTTTGATAAGTGGAGGGGAAATTACATAGGCCAAAGGGCATGACCAAGAATTCATAGTGACCCTTACGAGTTCTAAATGCAGGCTTGGGAATGTCTTAATCCTTAAAATGTATCTGGTGGTATCCAAAACAAAGATCAAGTTTGTTAAAGTATTGAGCACCACTCAATTCATCTAAAAGGTCGTTAATGACAGGAATGAGAAATTTTTCTTTGATTGTGAGTTTGTTAAGGGAATGAAAATCAGGACATATGCACAAAGTGCCTTCTTTATTGAGTACCATGATGACTAGAGAAGAATAGGGGATGGTAATTGAATGGATAACCCCTGCTTCTATCAATTCTTGAAATTTTTTATCAATTTCATTTTTCTAAGAAAATGGATGACAGTAAGGGGGACCATTAGGAGGAAGAATTCATGGGATTAAAGGGATGGAATGATCATGGAATTCATGGAAAGGGGGAAGTCCACAGGGGGTATTAAAAATATCTTGGTGTTGGGAGAGTATATATTGGACGTCATCATGTAAAGAGGGTGTCTCAACTGCTTGAATAAAATCGAATTGGGAAATAATGCTAGAATGATCATTTTTTAGTATATTTTCCATTTAGTGGGAGTTGATGATCTCAGGTGAGCCTGTTTTGATGCCTTGGAACTTATACTACTACCCCTCTTGTTGGAATTTCAAGGTGAGGTCCTTAAAATCCATGGTAATGGGGAATATAGTGCATAAAAATTCAACACCAAGCATAATGTCACAATATCCCATGTCTATATCAAACATGTGATATTTCAGGTGGTACTAACCAATTTTTAGGTTGAAATTTTCACAGCGCCCCCCAAATTTCATGGAACCACCATTGGAAATCATGATTTAAAAATTATTGACCTCACATATATAACAATTTATTTCTTGGCCAATGCGAGGATGAATAAAATTTTGGGTGTTTATATTGTTAAATAAGATGATGATTATCTTGTGCTTAATGTAGAAAATTAACTTGAAGGTTTGGGGAGCAGTGAATCGAGTGAGGGAGTTCAATGAAATTAGTAGATCAACTTTTGGAGGATCAGAGGGTGGAGTAGGATCATCTTTTGGTGGTATCTCTTCAATAGGGGAAAAATCACCCACATAATAAGGAACATCCTCATAAATAGACATAAAAATCTTCCACTCTTTGGACTTGTGCCCCAAAACATATCTATCATCACAATTATAGAAAATTCCCTTGAGTTGCGTTCGACCATTTTTTCCTGAGTTAATTTTTGGATCTTGAGAAGAGTGGGATGAGGGGTTGGATTCGTGGGTTAAGGGAGAGGAATAAAATAAGGTTTTATGTTTTGGGAAGAGACAAATTTTTGGGCTTCCTTGGCACATTTACTAGCTTCCAACCAAGTCTTGGGGTGAGCCATTAGGACCTGGGCTTGGATCTCCTCCTTTAGGCCATTGATAAAGCATTCCCTAAAGAAGGAATATGACATGCCCTCCATTCTAAAATCCAAGTGCTCAAAAGCGAAGATAAAGTATACTACAGTGCCAAAATATTTCAACTTGGTCAAACGACCCAAATGGTGTGTGTTGGTGTCAAAGTGTTCATAAAGTTTGGCCACAAATTGTGTCCAAGAAACATACCCTTGGCGTGAAACTTTACGCCAGTGGGATCTGAGCCATCAAATTTGTTCACCTTGACTCTAGGAATACACAGTTCATGATGAAGGTGATTGGAATGAGGGTATTGTAAAATGGAATATTTGTAATCTTCATGATAGGAAGTTTGTTTAGAGGAGTTAGGGTTCAAGGATGGTCTCACAAATTTTTTGATTGTGGTGTTGATGGTGGCATATTGGTCATTGAGGGAGATATATTGGTCCTTGAGAGTCTCAACATTGGAATTGAGGGATCCAAGATTGGAATTGATGCGCTTGATGTCCTCCTTTCTTTTAGTGTTGTTGTAAAGCAAAGTATTCATTTCTTGTTCATGGGTGAGAGCCATTGATGAAGAGGAAAAAATGGGTAGGTGGGTCCACATAGAAAAAAATAGTTACATGTGATAGGTACCACCCCTATTAGGGTGAAGAGAGGAATATAATGGGATAGGTCCCAAATAATGGTGTCGATGGGACCATTATAATTTGTTTTTCTTACTCACGTGGAGTTATACTCTGGACTAAAGAATATTGTAGTGAATAAATTCCCAAATTGTTAATAGAGCCAATTGTGTAGGAATTTGGCAACCTGAATGTAGAAGGCAGGGTTGCATGGAAAAATTTCCCTTATGCTTCTTTTCTATTTATATTTCGTTCCCAAGGGTTATGGTTTTCAGGGTTCTTATAAACAAGGGTTTTCCCTATGCTATATTTATTTGATAAACATGTGGGGTTGAACAATAGTATTTGGCCCAATATATCAGGGAACCAACTAAGGAGGCTCGACCATACCCTTTGTCATACTACCCGATTACCCAGGTACTAGAGCGTATCTTCGGAGTGTTTTTCTCAATGTCATTATAACAATCAAGAAGTCAATCAGTTGATCTAGATATGGTTTAAGGAGACCTAGGGGACTCCCGATATACCTAACGAGACATGGGAGTGATGGTTGTGTATAGATTCTATTTGATGTGGTACTACTCGAAGGTGTACCAACATGGGTTACAAAGGTTTCCAATAAGGTGAAACATTTGTTTCAAGTAAACCTATGAAACTGTCTATATTTCCTACGTGTAGTCTTCCCCAACCATAGTTTTACCCACTTGATAAAAGATCTCTATGATTTAAATACGTTGAAAGTACACATATCTACCCTGGAAAAAAAAATCCCACAATTTCTGTAGAGGAAAGAGATCTGATACTACTTATAAGGTACCATATTTGTTATAATAATAAAAAACATAAATATAGAAATAAATACCAATAAAAATATATATATATATATATAGAAAATAACAACACTAACAATGATACCTTTATTGATATAAATCCAAGTTAACTTTCCTCTTCGAGGGGGAAACCTCCAACAAAGCAATGCTATATTACAATAATTCTCAAGACAAGAATTTCCCACGCATTCTACTTCTATTTATTCTAATTCTATCTTCTAAAGAAAATTCTAGAGGAAGATCTTTCTAGAAGCAGAAGATTCTATTAAGTCTTCTTAAATTAGAATTGTTCACATTATGATATAGACCTTGTTTACTAATTTTGGCCTTTATTACGTAGAGAACATATTATTATATCCACGTGAGGGGTTAGGTCCCTATCAAAAGTGAAGGCCTTTAGGGAAAAATTATGAATACAAAATACATACCACTAGGAACAATAGAGGATAGGATAAAAAAAATGATGAAGGCTTGTGGAGGAGTCTCAATTATTTGTAAGGACATCGTGAGAGGATTTCAATTGTTAGAGAAGTGGCTAGTGTGGAAGATTGGTAGAGGGAATAATGAAAATATAGGTGAGGATCCATGGATGGGTTGTAAATATGCTTTCAAACTCTTAGATATCTTAAAGAAAGATCTTCATGATTTTGAGATTTAAAGTATTGATAATGAAAAAGTATAAAAAAATACGAATAATGGAACAACACTATAAATTAGATTATCAATTAGATTTTCAAGGGGAAATATTAGATGAATGGGAGCAATACATATTCACCTTGAAACACACTACGATTATTTTAAAACATGTATATTTTTTTCCCTCAAGATGTTCCAATTTGTAAATGGAACTATGTCGAGGAACCCCAGGGGATAAGACTTAGAGTGAGTCTTAAAGCCATATTGATTAACAACATAAATTATGTGAAACTTTGGGTAAGTTTCTCTCGCTCTCTCTTATAAAAATCTGGGCCCTTAAACAATACTAGAACCAATATCAAGACATTCAATGTGAAGGGGCATTTTTCCACAAGTGCTTCAAATAGTTTGATTTAAGTTTGAGAAAGGGTGAATTTAGAAGAAATACAAAATAGACATGTGAGACATCTTTAAGGTGAATCTCACGGCCTATGGAAAAAATAGCATGCTGAGCAATTAAGAATTTAGCAGTTCTAACAACTATACCAGATCATTAAACCATGAATCAAACAATAAATATTTTCATATACTTAAATCCATGTATGTACCCTCTGCACATCATTAAATACAGGAAAAAATGACATGAAGTGGTCATACATTAAGAGGAAATCACATCAGTGTCATAATCTAAACAACACGCAGTAACATTGTACATGTCATAAAACTTGTTGCTCTAGATTTTATTATTGGGGATATGATACAAGAAGCCATGAAACGAGAGGGATGAATTTTACAAGAACATATACACAAAAAAGGAAGTACAGACTAAGGCATAATGCAGGGGATGAATCTCTTGTAGGCTGCAACCTTGAAAATTGGTTGTGTTTGAGGGGATATTTGATCCAGATTTATGAGCAGAACGAAATGAAACCACAGATTTGTAATATTAACATAGAGACACAGTGAACAATAACAGAGATACAATAAAACTTGATTTCTATTAAATAAGAAATATGTTGAAAAATGTGAAATGTAGACTGAAAACAAGTTTGCTAGAATGGTGGCAGCTTATCTATGAGAAGAGATGTGACGTCTACGCTCATTCGCAAGAAGATGAGTAGAATGAGGCTATGAAATAATTTTTATAATAAACATGAATTACAAAACCATAGACATACAAAAACCTAACCCTAGGAGATGAAATTCCAAAATTCATGTGGGCCCTGTTGGGGTAAGTTAGTACATGAACTTCCCAAGGTTGTAACTTTTGCATACGATCTTTGTTTAGGGCGCATGATAGCTCGTTGGAAAGGTATTTATGAGCATATTAATTTAGGGGGATAAATACAATATTTAAGATATTATTGAGGTTCCCTGTCATGAAAAAAACATCTTTTAGGCCCTCAAAATGGCCCTAGAAGTTTGGGACCCGGAAAACTGGTCAAAATAGTAAGTTGTCAAAAACTTGTTTTGAGCTAGTTGGAAATGTTGGGTGGCCACTGAGATCCTCCTGGATCAATCCTCCCCTCTTAGTAATAAACGGTCTCCATTGTGTTGATTTCCCCATCAGATGAGGAAATTTCTAATGAATTTGGCCTCGGGTGAGCCACTCTCCTTGGTGTAGGAGTTGCCCTGCTTTGACAACCTGGTAAATATGGATCCTCTATTGGTGAGTTCCCTTAACCTATGTGTCCATGATCTGATCAGTGGAATCATGTTCCATGCAGTCATGGTTGATATCTGTTGGTGTCAATTGTTATGCTATCTCTGAGGTGTCCAATAATGGTGGAAAATAAGGCCGAAGGAGGTCCACATTAAACATTGGGTGTAAGCCAAGGAAAGGGGGGCGGTTGAGCTCAAAAGAATTGTCACCCACAACCTTGGTGATGGTGTAAGGTACCTAATAGAGTGGATGAATATTCTGATGAGTCCCTATAAGGCGCTTTTTCTACAAGTGCAACCAAACTTTATCTCCCACTTGAAACTGGTGTGGCACCCAGTGTCGATCATGGCACTGCTTGTACTTGGCATTGGACTTCTGTAAAATGTCCTGAACATGTTGGTGGGTGTATTGGATCCTCTCAATGAACTGGGTCTCTTTTTTAGCTTCAGTTGGAGAATGCGATGAGTCTTCCTGGATGGCCACAAGGGGTATTGCAACATCCATGGGACCCAATGGTTGAAACCACAACCCCACTTGAAAGGGGTTGTGTCTGATTGAGATTTGTATGAATCTGTTGTAGTTGTGCTGAGAATAGGGAAGACTCTCATCCCAGGAGTGGGGATTCTCGGAATTGTACATGTGCAGGATGTGTACAATCATCTGATTGACAATTTTTTTTAGCCATTCATCTGGGGGTGGAAGGAAGTGGATTTAGTGAGCTTGGTGTCCAACAGTGACCAGAGGCTCAATCAAAATGTGTTGAGGAACCAACTATCCTGATCTGATATAATGGTTTGTGGGATCCCAAAGTGTACCCATACTTGTTCAAAGAAGATCTTGGTAGTGACCTCTGATGTGATGCTCTTTTTGCAAGTGGCCATAATTGCCATCTTGGAAAAGCAATCAACAAACCCAAAAAATAGTCATTTCCCCACTTGGTGGATGGAAGGAACGACATGTAGTCCATTGAGATGGATTCCTAGGGCCTGCCAAGAGTAGGAAGAGGATTGTAAAATCCTTTTTTCTTAGTGGTTGGTTTGGAAATAGCACAAGCAGTGTAGGACCAGTTATACTTGCTAACATCCTATCAAAGTTTCATCCAATTGAAATGTCGTTGAAACACTACCATTGTCTTTTCCATGCCAAAGTGTCTTTCCACCTAAATATAGTGGGCTTCCCAAATCAACTTCTCTCGCTCACTTGATGGAATGCAAAGATGGCCTATATGGAAGAAAATTTCATCCTAAAGATGGAAAATAATGACAGTTGTGTTTGCACCCAACATCTGGTAGGTGTTGGCGAAGTCAAGATCTGTCTCATAGAGGTGGGGACATCCAGAGGTCTCGTGGCCGCAAGAGTCTAGAACTATGGTGAGTGTCACAAATGGATTTTGGTTGAGGAAATCAACGACTCAATTGGTACTTCATGTTTTATACTTGATGTTGAGGTGGAATTGCTACAAATATGTGGAACACTTCTGATGGTGGTCATTCTGAAATTTTCCTTGTGTCTGAATGAACTGTAATGAGTTATGATCTGTGTGGATGACTTTCTCCTTCCCAAGAATGTAATTCCTCCACTAGTGACATGCTTTCACAATAGAGTACATTTCTTTGTCGTAAGTAGGGTACTTATGTATGACATATGATAGTGTCTCACTACGATAGGCCATGTTGTGGCCATGCTAAGTGAGGACTTCTCCCACAACATAGTCTAAAGCATTTGTCTTGATCTCAAATGGTTTTTGCAGGTCAAGTAATGAAAGCACTGGGGATGAGCACAAGAGTTGCTTCATATCATTGAATTATTTTTGTTGGGATATTCCCCACACAAATGTTTCCTTATCACCACCCGTGGTTATTTGGATAAGGGCCCATTCAATATGGGAGAATCCAAACATGAACTTGCGATAGAAATTGGCAAGGCCTAAGAAGCTCCAAATCTCAGTGAGCATGGTTGGAGTTGGTCAGTCACGGATGACTTGGATATTGGCTATATCAACATGCACACCATGCACATGAACAATGTAAAGTACATACTAGACCATGTCCATGTCGAAGGACCATTTTTCCAAGTTAGCATATAGCTTGTGCTGCTGCAGAGTGTGCAAAAACATATGATGAAAGTGTTCTTCCCAAGTCTTATTGTACATGAGGATTCCATCTAGATACACAAACGCAAAATAATCAGTGAAAGGCCGCAATATATCATCCATCATCCTCACAAAATTTGCTGGGGAATTTTTCAAACCAAAAGGCATGAACAACCATTCAAAAAGACCTTATTTTGACTTGAAGGAAGTTTTCCATACATTTGTCTTCTCTATTGGGACTTGACGGTAGCCAGACTTCAGATCAATCTTATTGAAGTATTTTTCCCCCTTGAGTTGATCAGGGATATCGTCGATTCGGGGAATCGGGTACCAGTTTCTGGCTGTGATTTTATTTAGGGCTCAGTAATCAATGCAGAATCACCAGGTCCTGTATTTCTTCTGCACCAACATGGTTGGGCTTGCACAAGGTGATGAGTTAGGTCGGATATTCCCCTTGTGGAGCATTTCTTGGATATCACACTTGATCTCCTCATTTTCTAGTAGAGAGTGGTGATAGACTGAACCATTGGGTAGCAGTGCACTGACGGTTAGATCGATGGGATGCTTGACCTGATAGTGCAGAGGTACCCCAATAGGTGATGAGAAGATGTATTTTTGTTCTTCCACAACCTTATCCACTTACTTATGTTGCATGGATAGGTCAGTCATGGAGGCCATGGATGTGGATGCAACCTTTCTCTCACTCTAAGAGCGAATCACGAATAATACAAACTTCTTGGTCTGAGAAATGACCTTCCTGCATTGCTTGTCAAAGATCAAGGAAATAACACTAGGTGGGACTACCTCGGGTATCCTGTACAATTTCCTATTCAAAGTAATAATAACACTACAATGCCTAGACTCATATACAACATGATGTTTCCATAAATAAGGTTGTCCCAAAAGAGCATCACAAAATTCAAGGGGAGAAACATCAAACAATACATTATCTTTAAATGGATAGATGCCATACAACAAGTGACATTGTTGGTTGATGCGAAGATCACTTCCTTGACGGAGCCATCCGATGTTGTAGGGCTATGGGTGTGTAATTGTCAGTAGGTCTAGTTTCTTGATGACCTCTATTGAGATGAGGTTCTTCTTTATACAACTATAAATGATGAAGTGCAGTGGAGTGCCTTTCACCCACATCTGTGAATCAAAGAGGCTCTCTCTTTCCTCTAGCTCATCAAGTTCACTAGGAATGATCTTGGTGGTAGAAATGGTGGCACTGGGTTCCACGTTAATGATATGTCTCCCATTTTTTGGTTCTGACTCAGATTCAGACCCACATCTGATTCAAAGGATTTTACCTCATCCACCAATGACTTCTTTGAGAGGAAATAAACATTGTTATGCCAGGGGCTCTTATGGAAGTCGCACCACTTCCCGGTATATTTCTTCCTCTTTTCATTTTCCTTCTTTGATTATGTATTGGAATGGTTGTCCTGAGGTTTTCCATATTTTCTTTTTCCTGTGTTTTTTAGGTTGGGGATTCCCTTTCCATGCTTATACTATGAGGGGTTCCCAGACCCAAACTGTTGCATCTTTTGTTTAAGGTTTTGCTTGATTTTAACAACATGTTGATAGGTCGTTCCCAAGGATGATAAGTCCCAAAAATACATTTCTATTTGGATGTATCTATGAAAACCGTCGTGGTACTTTAACACCATATGTCTCTCAGAATATTTGATACCCATATTGGTGTGCAAGGTATGGAATATCTTGGTGAACTATGGAACTATTTGGTCTCTTTCCTGCCATAGTGTGGTCCATCTTGTATACAAGTCGTCATAACTTCCAATAGGGTAGTATTGTTCCTTAATAGCATCCCTGACGGAACCCCAAGTGGGTGCAACTGCAAATAATTTGGATCCCTCTATTTCCTTTTTCTCACAGAAAGTCTCCCACCAATCTTTGACATGGGGGATGGCCTTGAGGAGTGCAAATGTAATATTTTCTCTATCGGAAAGGTTGTGGACAAAACAATACCCTTCTAGAAATTTTAACCATTTATCTATGGAATCTGCATATATTTAACCTTCAAATCAAGGAATATAAAAATTGATCTTTACCTTAAAGGGGGTGGTGCCTCCGCTTGAGGTGGATAACATGCTTGTCGGCAACGGTCAAAGGATTTGTGCAAAGTTGTCCATAATCCCATTCCTTTGTCACTCAAGGGTTTCCTCAAGCAACATTTTGAAAGTATCTCTTGTCCCATCATCTTTATTTTCACCCACCATGGATGGTTTCTTGGGCATGCGAGAGAAGTTTTCCTCAAGAGAAACAATCTCGAGACCCAACTCTCTATATCCTCACTGCATCATGGACATGCACTAAAAGAACGACAAGAAGGATACCTCTCTGGTACCACTGATATGGATTTATGAGAAGAATGAAATAAAACCATAGATTTATAATATTAACATAGAGACATAGTGAAAAATAACAAATACACAGTAAAACTTGACTACTATTAAATAAGAAATATGTTGAATACTTTAAAATGCAGACTGAAAACAAGCTTGCTAGAATGGTGGAAGCTTATCTCTGATAAGAGATGTGACAACTATGCTCAATCGCAAGAAGATGAGTACAATGAGGCTCTAAAGGAATTTTTACAATAAACATGATTTCCAAAACCCTAGACATCCAAAAACCTAACCCTAGGAGATGAAGTGCCAAAAGTCATGTGGGCCCTGTTGGGGTAAGTTAGTACACCAACTTCATGGGGTCGTAACTTTTGCATACGATCTTCGTTTAGGGCGCACGATAACTCATTAGAAATTTCTTAACAATGAGATTCATTTAAGGGGCTCAATCAAAGCCTTGGGATATAAATGAGATGCTCGACCATGAAAAAAACGTCATTTAGGCCCTCAAAATGGTCCCGAAAGTTTGGGACCCAAAAAAGTACTAAAAATAGTAAGTTGTCAAAATATTGTTTTGAGCCAGTTGGAAAAGGTGGGTGGCCACCAAGATCCTCCTAGATCAATATTTGATGAAACAACTTGGGTATAAGATACTCTTAAATTCGCCAAAGTGTTGACCATAAAAATGAGCTCCTTCTGTTGATTTATAGTTGCTTTTGATTAAGAAGAAACCGCTTGCTTGGACCAATACTTCCTCTTGAAAATTTATTTAAGCTTTTCAAAATCTTTATACCACCTCTGACATTTCAACCACTTTAATCTTCTCAACTGATTTTTTTTTTTTAACTAGATAAAAATATTTTTTTACCCTCGAAGGTGATGTGATGGTGTTGAACGAAGTGTGTTCTGTTCATTTGATTGAGCCTTAATATGGGTCTTCTTAGTTGGAACCATGAGGTATTCATATGCAGCGGTGGGCCCATTCAACCATGGAATGGTTTGGGTTGTTTATTGGTTGAAATTCCTCCCTGCACCTTCTGGTCAAACCCCACTGCTTGCTGGCATAGAGTATCAATGACCAAAACTTTAAATCTCCTACCTTGAGCTACTGCCTCATGCCAGTCAAATGATACAACTACATGTTAGGGTAGATTCCCGAATTCTCTTCTGATTTTTTGGTTGTGCTAATGATACCCAAGAATGTAATTTCTTCCATAGCGATGCATAGAATAACTTCTCCCCACATCTGTAGCTGGGATAGATGATAATCCCCTCCTGTGAAAGAGGTTTGCATAGGTGGATCATCATCTATTATATTGGTCATAAAGATAGTTGTATTAGTAGAAACTAGAATATTTACATATTGGTTTTACCTTGGTCTCAATGTTCTTTATTATAGGGGCTTGACACATGTCTGGTGAGATATTTGTTGGAGCAATGTGACTGGTCATACCTAGCCCGATATGTTAAGATATAGGGGCATGTGTGAATGAGCACGTTGAGGAAATTATTTCTATCCTATGACGACTGCAAGCATGGGTGCGATGATGGGTGAATGAGAGAAAACGTGATGCTAGATATCTTGTTACATGTCACATATTTTCCAACCGATTTGGCAAGTTGTCATAGAATCCTACCACTCGCTTGAAAAATTATCCCGTGTTCCCCTATTTAAATACACGTCTTTTCCCTATGGTTCAGAGCCTTTTGAAATTCAAAAAACGCATGAAATTTGGGTGACGTCAACATGGATCTATGGACACGTGGTAGCTTGGGATTGGTCCATGTAGGAATTGAAGTTTCCTCCAGGGTTCGACATATGTATGGATGAATCGAATATGACAACTGAAAACTCTGGTGGGCCTCCTCATCATAAGTGGTGATCTCTGACTGGATTTAAAATACACATCAATGACTTGCCAAGTCTCTCTTAACTTCCTTAGTGTCCAAGTGGACTATTATGCTAGCTCCAGGAGGTGTTGAGTGAGTGGTCAGATATGTGATGAGGAGGTGGATTTGCAACCTAGTGGGACCAAAATACCATTGTCGATACCCTAGCGGAGTGGTTTTATTTTCTATATTTTACCATGCGACACCTTTTACTCTTTGAAACATATCTCTTTAAAATAGTTGTTGCACCCCAATGTTGTGTTATCTCCCAGATGCATTTCCAATGCTACATGCATCCTCAACCATTGATCACACTATCTTGTATTCATTGGATGATTGGGCCCACATATTTTCTCACTCTTTCTCTTTAATCCTTGGTTATATGATATGGCTCTATTTGGGTGAGGGATTAAACTTATTTTCGATAATATAATTGCTTTTAATGCACCCTTAGGGTTTGATTTTTTTCTATAAATTTCTTGTCTCCTGACCATATGCATTGAGTCTTTGATCTATGAGCTCTTCAATCTCTCTTTCAACCTGTTTATCTTGAATTTTGACCCTTCAATCTTGATCATGGTGCATGCTAATGAATTTATCAAATCCAGTCCTAATATTAGCGCCAAAAGGGACAACATACCCCTATGGTATGTTGATAACTGTAGACCGAGTGCCTTATCTTGTTGAGATATGGAGTCTACATTCAAATAAATTGTTCCCTGTGCACCAAAAACTTTGATTTGAGAGGTGAAACAAAATTCCTCAACAACTTAAATTTGAAACCCTAACTTCTTTCTTGTGAAACATATGGTGAATGAAGTAAAATTAAAAAACACATAACATGAATGGAAAAATATTTATTTATGTATAGGGTAGGAAACTTTGCAACATCTAATACTACGAGAAGTGTTTTAGGAACTTCCCATTGATGGGAGCCCAAAATACTTCGCCATCCAATTGTTCCAGTTCATATGTGTTGTTGTCTTGTGTTGCAACTATTTGGAAAGGTCCAAGCTAAATATTTTCAAATTTTCCATACTTTCCCTTTGATTCACTTCTGGAATCCCACTTTAAGACTATAACTCCTATCATAAAGCTTATCTCCTTGAAGCACTTGTCAAATATTTCTTTGATTCTTGCATGATGAGCTTGAGATCTCAGTCGTACTTGATATCTTACCTGGTGGAATTTAGTTAGTTGGTTGATTCTTCTATGCATATCATCTGACTCTTCCTCTTCAGTTTGCAACAATTTCATCACAGGAAGCCTAAGTTGTATGGGAAAAATAGGTTATATCCCATATACTAGCTGAAATGGAGACGTACCAAGGGACCTTTTGATTCTTACTCTATCTTCCCAGACTACATATTTTAGGTGGGAATCACAAGCTTTATTATTTTGGGACAACGCCTTCTTATTGATGTTAATGAGGTTCTTATTGGATGACTCAACCAAGCCATTTCCTATGGATAATATGCAATGGAATTTCCTAGCTCTATGTTGTAATTTTGACAAAATTGCAGTATTTTGTAAGATTTGAAAGCTTGGGAATTAACAGTTATAATATTTATGGGGAATACAAACCTTTCTAGAATTTTATCCTTAAGGAACTTGATGATGATTGAATCAGTTGTTTCCCTAGTGGGGATTTCCTCCACCCACTTGGTGAATTAGTTTGTGGCTGTCATGATCCATTTTTGCTACCCACTTGAATTTGTATTTCACCGATGAAATATAAACCCCATTGTTAGAAAGGTGCTTATGTTTTGATAGGTATAAGTGGGAGAGGTTGCAATTTCTTCTTCCCTAACAACATATGCTACTCTACATAGGCCCTAACCATGTAGTTTTCATCAGAAACTAATGAGAGTAAGTAATAACCAAATTTGAGTATTTTTTATGCAGTGTCTCTCCAGGCGTGATGAGCCCCACATATCCCTTTATGAAACTCATTGATAATATCCACGGTCTCTTCTTCAGTAAGGAAATTCAACAGTATTCCCACTGGATATTAAAAAAAAAAAAAATCTCCCACAATGCAGTACTTCACAACTTTGAGCTTGATGGACCTAACCTTGTATTTTTCCCATGTTTGTGAGAAACCAAGTTGTTAAAGATAGAAAATTACATATTTTTACCAATCAGATTCAGTGAACTTAGGGTTCACCTCAGAATATGGTTCTCATGTGTCATCCTCTCCTTTCCATGTTTCCATGATGTTTTCTATCATAAGATTTAAATAAGTGGTCTTGTAATTTGATTCAACCATGAGTTTAGAAATCCCTTGTCCTTTTACCATCTTGGTGGGTTTTATCTCCAAATCATAATCCTGCATTTTGGCAATCATTTTGCCTCTTCTTCCCTCACTGTCAGGCTATGTGAGAATGTATTTAATAGCACTGTTAGGTACATAAGAAAACATTTTGGAGTGAAATATATAATATCTGAAGGATTTTAATGATTTAACCAGGGCATATGCTTGTTTTTTCAGGTTACTATATTTTAACTCTGCATCTCTCAAATCTTTTCTAAAGAAGGCTATAAGTTGCTCTTGATTTTTATCATTTTTCTGCAACAGAACAATAGCTATAGTATGTTCTGAAGCAAAATAAAACATGAATGAGTCCTTATCGTAATTTGGTCTAACTAAAATTGGGAATTATCCCAATGCTTCTTTGATTATTTGAAAATATTCTCTAGCCTCATGATTCCACTTCACTTCATGTTTTTTATTTAACATGTTAGTGATATGCCTAACCATCTCAAAAAAATTTGGGACAAATCTTCTTAGGAAGTTGATTTTTCCCAGGAAATATTGTATCTCTTTTATGTTTCTTGGTATAGAAATATGTTTGATTTCTTATACTCTCTTTGGGTATATTTTTACTCCTTATTTTGACAATATATGGCCCAATAGATTTCCCTCAATCATGGAAAAATAATGCTTCTTTGGGTTTAAGAATAGACCAAATTTCTTGCACTTCACAAAATTCTACCTTAAGTGCTTAATGTGGTCTCTGTTTGTCTTGGAGAAGACAATCATATCATCCATATATATGATAATGAATCTATCATTCTCTCCCATGAAGGCTATATCCATGGCTCATTGGAATGTAGCTCTTGGATTTATTAGACCAAAGGGAATTTTATTATACATGAAATTTTCCCATGGGGTTGTGAAGGATGTTTTTTCCCTATAATTAGGATACATTTCTACCTGATTATATCCTAAGAAACCATCCATCATGGAAATCCTATGGGATCCCACAACTTTCTGAAGTATATGATCCATCTTGGGAAAAGGATAATTGTCTTTCAATGAGCATTTATTCAGGTTTTGAAGTCCACACAAATCCTTATCTCTCCACCTTCTTCCTAACTGGGACCATATTTTCTACCCATTTAGAATATCTAAGGGGAATGGTGATTTGAGAATCAAGTAACTTCCTCACCTCCTTCTGAATTGTTGGTAGCAACATGGGGTTAACTTTCCTTAAATTCTTCCTAAAAGGATTAGTACCATGCTTGAGTGGTATCCTATGTTGTATGATGTTGGTATCATAGGTATTTAGGTCATCATACTTTCAAGCAAAGACATCCATATATTATTTCAAAAATTTCAAGTATTATTCCTTGTGCTTGGGGGAGATGTGTTTAGAAAAATTTATGAATTTTGGCTCATTTTCTGTCCCAATGTTGCATTCTTCAACATTTCCATCTTTGGGTAAGACTGTAGGCTTTATGGGCACATCATTCCTATCAAAAATATTATCTACATGTGCTAGTCCTTTAGGAATAAGTTATTTTTTAGTTGGAGGACCTTATGCCCAACCATGTACTCACTAAACTCAAAGGTCATTTTCATCTTTGTTTTATCCATGGTTTCCCCATTTTCTTCATCATTTGAATCTACATGTGTGGTGGAAAATTCATCTATGACCTCTATGAATATTTTGATTTATTGGTCATCTTGAAACACTTGCCAGTATTTTATATTATTAAGGATAGAAGGTTGGTATCTCATATCAATTGCATATCTCATCTGAGGGACAATAGGGGTTTTAAAGGTGCTAGATGTTATTTCTAAGGAATCAACCTTCTAATCAAATTCTCTTGAAATAACAATGATATTAAACAATTTATAAAAATTGTCAATTAAATCCCATACATGATTCTTGTAGGCCCTCATCTTGGGATTTATTATATGATAGAATCATTTTATTTGTTGAACCAAAATTTATCAGTCTCCAAAGGATACCAACTCGGTGATATGCATCTTCCTTGTTGCCTCCAAACCAAGAATCAAGGCTTCATACTCAACTACATTGTTAGTAGCCTCAAACTCCAATTTGTAGGACAAATGAATTTCTTCTTTTTTAGGGGAGATGAGGAATATTCTAGCTCCCACTCCTTCCTTTGAATATGCTCCATAGAAATACATCTTCCATATACCATGGAATTCTTGGTTAGGAATCATAACAGGCCTGACAAAAGTCGAGACTTCTTTGTATTATTCATTTACTGTGAGGATGCAACAACGAGGTCTTTATCAACAACATATATGGGGTGATTTACAGAGTTTTTTTGGTCACTGACCACATAACAAATTTTTTTCTCTATATAATCTTCTATTTTCTCCTCGAAATATTGGCATAGTAGCATAGGTCATGTCCATCTGCATCATACCCCCCAGCTTTATTTCCCAAGTCCTGGATAGCAGCATCCCATAGTGTGAAGGTACATCAACTACCACCATTTCCATAATGATACTCTTAACGAGAAGTTGAGTCAAGGTAACCACCATGTCTTTGATCAGCCCATCACATTTCACATTTCTGAAATCAAAAAAGTAGAGGTTGTGATAAGACATGGTTATTTATAACCCCAACTTCTCCATTACTACCTTTGTCATAAGATTATGAGATGCTCCAGATTCAAGAATACAATTATTAGCATTTTTTCATGGATATTTAAGGTCACATAGAAAGGTGCAATTGACTCTTCTTTATCATCTATGTGAGGAACAAAAACTATAGTAGGGGACTCATCTTGCAAATTTACAGTGTCAAGAGGACTTATTGGGCTCTTCCCCTATATGACTTTTTCAATTTTCTTGTGGTATGATGCACTTTTATCCAGTTCAGCTATGGGACCAGGATATTGATTTTGGAAATATCTTTCTCAATATTGAAGGGTGGAACTAACTCCTCAAGTCCCTATACCTCTTTCTCTATCTTTGAAGTTTCATCAACTTCTTTAGTCTTGATAGTATTTTTTTGTTCTTTGATTTTATCCATAGAAAGACTTAGGTTAAGCTTGTTAGGTTATGGTTGGTTGTACTGGTTAATATATTTGTGTCTAGGTATGAGATCATACTTCTTATGCAATTAATCTTGTAGTGCATCAACAAGCATCATGTACTGATTAGAGGACAACACTTCTTCATTAGATCCATTTTTGGGGGTTATATTCTTGATGTTGAGGGAGTCTTCATAATCATTATGGGTTAGGTGTATGGTATTATTTCCCTCCTACAATAGATGTATATATTGTGGATTATCAACATATCCTTCATCTATTTCTTCCTCCACCAGGTTATTCTGATCATTAGTTTGTACAGGAGGTTAAATGGGTTTCTCATCATTTATTATTTCTCTCCTCATGAGTTGAGGATTAAAAGGCCTCCCAAACTAATTATGGTTCGTAATCTCTCCTTATTGAGGGAATTTTTTAGAATTACCATTCTCCATATCAAATATAGAAATTTTATTTTTCATATTTCTTATCACTCTAGACATTTCATCCATTCGAGATTCATGAGCATCTTTGGCTAGATCTGAAGGATCATATTCCTCTTTAATTTTCGTCTTATCTTCTTGATCAAATTTTTGCTTCACATTTCCTGATGCAATCATGTTTCCATAAATATCTATTGCATCATCCTACATTATCATCAAACTAGGATTTCTTCTTTCTCTTAATTCCATGGAAAAGTATGCATTAAAATCCCCGACAAATGTGACTTTGGTTTCTTGCTGCAAAGGATTTATTTATCTTGGAATATTGTCGTAAAGCTTATTAAAAATTATGTTAAAATCAAACAATAGACTCATTTTCTTTCTTCTTGAGGGAGCCAAACTCAATCAGGTAATACAATTTGTCCCTCTTCTCCCCCCTTTTCTTCATAAACACAAACTCAAAATCTTGCCAACTATCGATAGAGGCCGCGGGGAGTTCTCTAAACCATTTACGAACATCTCCCTCTAGGGATTGGAAAAAAAAAAACTCATGAAGACATCGTCATGATCCACGGACATGTTATCAGTGAAATCCTGGAAGGCTTCTAGGTTTTTTTCAGTAGATAGGTCTGGTTCACCATTATACTTGGGTAACAACTTCAAGTAATTTTCAGGTAGGTCATTGTTATGACCCAATGCCTTAAAAATGATAAGAAATCAATAAAATTCAGTCCACTTCGAGGGGGAAACCTCCTTTACAATATATAAACTCCATAACAAAATACGATATGCGATAATATGATCCTAATACTAGATCTCCTTGATATATATAGGATACAAGGGGTTACAATTACAATGAAAGGGTGCAAAGAAGGGTTCTAGTCGACCTACTAGAAATGTAATAATTCAATATCTAGGGAATAATAAGGGTTTCATACATATCATGGGGCTTTGTATAGGGATTAACATGCCCTTCCCCTTAAAAAAAGTGTTGTCCTCAATACTTGTCTAACCATGGATGCTTCTGCATGAAGAACTCATCTTCCCATGTTGCCTATTCTACTAGTAGGTTCTTCCATTTGATGAGGTATTCTGTAATTGATTGATTTCTCAGCTGCTTAATTCTCGTTTCAAGGATTGTTTCTGGATCTAGTATGATTTTCCCTTCTTCATTAAGCTCTGATAAAAAAAATTGGACTGGGATATTGTTGCTGATGACCTTCTTTAAGCAAGAAACATGGAATATTGGATGCACACGTGAATATGGAGGCAACTCCAATTTGCAAGCCATACTTCCAATCCTTTGCAAAACCTTATAGGGGACATAATATTTGGGTGTTAGTTTATTGTCCTTATTTCGTTTCTTTAGGGACATTTGTTTGTATGTTTGTATCCTTAGAAATACCCAATCCCCCACCTCAAATTCCTTTTCCCTATGATGTTGATATGCTTCTTGTTTCATCCTATTTTGTGCCATAACCAAGTTGTCCTTCAACAGTTTTAGGACCTCTTGTTGGTTCCCTATGTGGTCCTCCACTGCTTGAACCTTTGTATTCCCTTTCAAGGGTGATGTGATGGATGGAGGATGATATCCATAAAGTTCCAGAAATGGGGACATTTTTATGAAGTATGGAAGTATGTGTTGTACCACCATTCCACTAAGTGAAACCACTTGATCCATTGTGTTTGTTTATCGGATGCAAAGAAACAAAGATATCCTTCTAGAAATTTATTCACAATATCCATTTTCCCATCATATTGAGGGTGGTGAGATGAAATTTGATCCAATTGAGTACCAAAACAAGAAAATAATTTAGTCCAAAAAATTCCCGAGAAAACTGGGTCTCTATCACTTACAATAATCTTGGGGACTCCATGTAGTTTTTGAACTGTTTCCATGAATGTTGTTGCTATTGTGCTTCCTTTAAAAGGATGAGAAAGAGAGAAAAAATGGGCATACTTTGTTAGTCGATCCACTACTACCATGATTATGGACTTTCCTTCTGATTTTGGTAAACCTGTAAAAAAATCCATGGAAAATTCTTCCCAACGTTGGCTTGGTATAGCTAATGGTTGTAGGAGACCTGGAGTCTTGATTGTCTCTCCCTTATTCTGTTGGAAGACCAGACATTCTGAGACAAACTTTTGAACATCATTTTTATGATCTTCCCAGAAAAAATCCCTCTTGACCCTGTGGTATGTTTTCAAGAATCCTGAATGTCCCCCTATAGGAGAAGTGTGAAATTCTAGAAGGATCTTCTATTTGAGTTGGTAATTTTTACATAAGTATAGGTGATCATGATACCATAGAAAATCATTCTTCCATACAAATTTGTCTAATGAACTGGGGTATTCATGTAGTATTTGAATGATCTTGCATGCCTCTTGATCTTGATTCCATTCTATCCTTGGTTCTTCCACTCAATCCCATTGCGGACTAGAAATAGCACATAGTGAACCTTTTGTTTCTTCTTCTTTCCTGGAAAGGGCATATGCCACAACATTATGTTTTCCCTTTTTGTATGTAATTTCAAAGTCGTAACCCAAAAAATTTGTAACCCATTTTTGTTGCTCTTTTGATGATAATCGTTGCTCCAAAAATTACTTTAAACTGTCATGATCTGTTTTGACCATGAAGTGTCTTCCTATTAGGTAGGGGCATCATTTATGAACTGCATGTATTATGGCCAACATTTATTTTTCATAAATGGGTTTGAATAATTGTTTTCCTTTAAGTTTTCTGCTTTCAAAGGAAATGGTCCTTCCTTCCTGCATTAAAATTGCACCAATTCCATGGCCTAAGGCATCACACTCCACAATAAAAAAAAACATTGAAATCATATGTGGTCAAGAAGAGAGTTGTACACATAGCCTCCTTAAGTTTTTCAAAAGCTTCGGTTGCTTCTTCTTTCCAAGAAAATGATTCCTTCTTTAATAATGTTTTTAGAGGTGTTGATATTTGACCATAGTTCTTGAAAAAATTACGGTAATAGCCTATCAATCCTAAGAATCCTCAAATTTTCTTCAAGGTTTTTGGAATTGGCCATTCCCTTATAGATTTAATTTTGTTAGGGTCCACTTTTACACCTTCATGAGATACAATATGACCCAAATATTCCACTTCTTGAACCCCAAAGGCACACTTGGAAGGCTTTGCATAGASGTGTTGCTCTTCCAATAGYTGTAATACTTTGTCAACATGTTGTACATGATCTTCCCAATATTTGKTGTGTATTAGTATGTCATCAAAAAATACTAACACRGATTTTCTAAGGAAGGGCTTGAAAATAGAATTCATCAAGATTTGAAATGTTGACGGTGCATTAGTCAGTCCAAATGGAATAACCAAAAATTCATAATGACCTTTATGTGTTATAAAAGTTGTTTTAGGAATGCATTCCCATCTCATTCTAATTTGATGATATCCCGAACAAATATCCAACTTAGTAAAGAAATTTTCTCCATGTAATTCATCAATGACAGGGATAGGAAACTTATCTTTGATGGTAATTTTGTTGAGTTTTCTATAATCTAGACACATACGCCATGAAATATCTTTTTTTGTAACCAACACCATTAGTGAAGAGAAATAACTTTGGCTATGTTGAATTATGTTGAATGATGTCAACCTCTAATATTTCTTGGATCATGCATTCAATCTCACTCTTTTGTGCATATGGATACCTGTAAGGCCTAATTTTAGGTGGTACACTTCCTGGCTACAAATGAATAGCATGTTCATGGTCTCGGGTAGGTGGAAGACCCTTAGACATTTCACCAAATACCTTGGAATGATTGCTGATAATTATTTGGAGATCTAATGGAGTCGGGGCTATAGATGTTTGAACATCAAGTGAGCACAATTGTGCAATTACACCTGGGTGTCCCTTTTTGAGTAATTTTTCCATGTTATTAGAGCTTATCACTTTAGAGAGTTTCCCTTGTATACCTCTAAGATCAATTTCCTTGCCATTTGAGGAAAATCAAAGGCCACTATTCCCAGTGATTGCAACCATTAGACCCCTAATACAACATATACACCCCCCATTTGGATGGAAATCATGGGGCTATCCAAAAAAAATCCCCCTTGTTGAGATTAATACTATGTAATTTTCCTGAACAATTTATGCTACCTCCATATACAATCATTACTTGAAACTTTGGTGTAGGATATACAAAACAATTCAGATCTTTTGCTAATTTGTAATTGATGAAATTATGGGTGCTACCTGAATCAATCAATATTGTTACCTTTTTCTTGTTGATGTATCCTTGTATCTTGAGGGTTTGTGGAGTACTGATTCCGTCCAAAGCATGAAAATATATTTTTGTGGTAGTCTCTTCTAGATTTGGGTCTTGTGATGGTTCCAATTCTTGATCTTCTTCCTCTTCATAGTCTATGTAGAATAATTCCTTCTCACCACATTTATGCCCCTTACTGTACTTGTTGTCACAATTGAAACATAGTCCTTTTTCTCTTCTTTCATACATTTGTTGAGGTGTCAACCATGTTGGTTTAGGTACGCTATCTTCTTCCTCCTCACAGTCTATGTACAATAATTTCTTCTCATCGCATTTATTCCCTTTACTATACTTGTTATCACAATTGAAACATATTTCCTTTTCTCTTCTTTAATCCATTTTCCGAGGTGTTAACCTTGTTGGTTGAGATATTGTTGTCTTATGACCCACAAAATGATTTCTTCCTCCAATGTTATACTTGTGTGTAGCCTTATTTTTTGCATGAATATGACGAGCATTTCACATAGATTCCATAATACTTGTAGGTTATCTTAAGAAAATTTCATGTTTAATGTCTTGTTTTAATGCACTCATGTAAGCTTCCAGCAAGTGTTCATCACTTAGGTTATCCACCCTTATGGAGAGTACCAGGAGTTCTGAATTATATTCTTCAATATCACCTAACTACTTGATTCTGGTCAATTGACTAAAATAGTCTTTTCCCAAACTTTCCCATATTGTGCTTCTAGGTCTCTTGTAAATAAACCCCTAGTTTAGTGATATAAAGGGGGTTTCCTTTTCACTATCCATTGATACCATTGATATGGTTTTATCTCAAAGTTCAAGGTTTTTATGTGAATCCTTTTCTTATCACCCATAATATTATGTAGTTCAAAATATTTCTCTATTTGGTTCACCCAAGTAAATACCTTTGTACCATCAAACTTCTTTAATTCAATTTTGGGAAATTTGAATTTAGGTCCCCCTCCAGAATTAACTCCACAATTAGAGTTAGATTCACTAAATGGATTATTATTAGCAGTTTGTTCAACATGAGTACTACCTTTATTTTCACGAGTCCATTCCATTTTGATGTCTCCTTTAGGAAATCTCCCATCTATATCTTGAGATATTAGGGAAGACATATTTTGCATTTCCTTCATGGAATTTTGTATTTCTTTTTTTATGTCATTCTTATTTTCTTCCATATTATTTTCCATATCATTCATCTTGTTTTTTATACCCTCCATATTATTTTCCATGCCAACCATATTCCCTTCCATTACTTGAATTTTTCTTTGTGAGTTTACCCAATTATTAGACTTTTCACTCACATTCATAATTTGTTCCTCTAATTTGGACAATTTGTTCTGTATGTCCTCATTTTCTTCTTGAGTCATAGATGAGACTTTTGGAGGTTTAATAGGTGTTGTCACCTTTTTGGGACCCATATGGAGTAATAATAATAATAATAATAATAATCCTCTATTCTATATATATCACAAATTTCAAATCACCTGAAACAAATATTCCAAAAATAATTATGCCAATTGTAAGTTATGTACCTTTAAAAACCTTAATTTGGAGTTTCTCCTCTTGGCTGACCTTTCTTTTGGTGTATCTCTAAAATTTTGGCTCTTCTGGGTTTGAAATTTTATTCTATATTTTTCTTATATTTCCTCTCTGCAATGCCATAGGTATGATCAAAATTGGATGTTCCAAGTGGAAGTTATGGTAACTTCCCCACACCTTACAGATTTTTGTCCTTTCCAAAACAGAGAACTTCTATAGCGTTCCCCGTGCACAATAATTGATATAAAATTATGAAAATTGTACCCACAATATGATGTCATGTATAATGTTCAATGAAACTAGTCTCACTCAATTTGGATTCTCTATGAAGAAGTTATGGTTTTTGTACCCGGAACACCTATTTGAGACTAGTCAATAGGACTAGTCAAATACCATATCTTCCATAAGGTGTATCCACAAAAGTAGGATGACCTAGAAGTTGAAATTGTTATCAAGGATACCTTGATAATTTATGTGAATATACTATCGATTTAAGGATATGAAATGTTATATAAAAATATTTATATAAAAAATTATGCAATGACTAAATTCAGGATGATTCCCAAACCCTGTCCTACATAGGATATATCTCTGAACGTGTAAGGCCTGGGGAGCTGAAATTTTAACCCCACGTACCTTGATCCGTCTACTAAATATTCTCCAAGTGGTTTCTTTGGAAACATCGTAGAAAAAAATTTATATCAAAAATTCCAAGGTGTCTGAGATGTAGCAACGAAACCCCAAGACCTTGAACTCTGAAACCAAATGTTATGACCCAACACCTTAAAAATTATAAGAAAATAGTCCACTTCGAGGGGGAAACCTCCTTTATAGTATACAAGTTTCATAATACAATATGAGATGAGATAAGATGATCCTAATACTATATCTCCTTGATATATATATATATAGGAGACAAGGGGTTACAATTACAATGAAAGGGTGCAAAGAAGGGTTCTAGACGACCTACTATAAATGTAATAATTCAATATCTAGGGAATAATAATGGTTTTACACATATCATGGGGATTTTTCTAGTGCTTAACAATCATGGACATGAGAAGGTATATTTAGAGGGATGAATTGAGCCATGACCAAAGGGTTTAAAGGTGGCAGGGGAGGTTGATTTCCCCCAACTCTTCCTCCTCCTAAATTATCCATGCGGTTCTACAAGATAATGTAATGGGATTCAATAGATGGAGGGTTAATAGGGTTTTTCATAAAGGGCTTAAAGGAAGAGCTCACTTCTTGATAGAATCCTAAAGGTGAATTTTGTAGATCTATTAAGGATTTAGGAGGTATCTTGGTAGAAAAAGTGGAATCAACATGCATATCAACTAGATCCAAAGATTCACTACCTACATGAGCACCAAGGATAAGTTTCCAAATTAGGGTTACCTGGAGGCGAAGATATTTGATGTTCTCTGAGATTTCTCTAGGTCATGAGTTTCTCGGGGTTCAAGTATACTGGAGTATGCTTAGGATTTGGGTTTCTTCTGGTATATATATTCCATATATTATTTTTATAGAGTTTCCAAGTGAAATAACTAACAACAAAGTGTCTAAAATGCGTTCACCTTCGAGTATCATAACTGCAATGTCATATCCCCAGGGAAAGATATCTTCAAATTATGTTTCCTGACAATGGTGCCATTTTGTATGTTATCCCTTAAGATGTTCTATGATGTAAATGGAACAATGCCTAGGCACCCCGGGGGCTAAGACCTAGAACGAGTCTTAAATCCATACTGATTAACAACAAAAAAAATGTAAAATTTTGGGTAAGTTTCTCTCTCTCTCTCTCTCTCTCATAAAAATCTCAACCCTCAAACAATACTAGAACCAATACCAAAGCATTAAACGTGAAGAGGAATGTGTCCATCAGTGATTCAAACAGTTTGATTTAAGTTTGAGAAGGGGAAAATTTAGAAGAAATACAAAATAGACATGTCAGACAACTTTAAGGTGATTCACACAGCCTATGGACAGAATAACGTGCTAATCAATTAAGAATTCAGTGGTTATAAAAACTATACCATATCTTTAAACCATGCATCAAATAGTAAACATTTTCATATACTAAAATCCATGGAGGTACCCTCTGTACATAATTAAATACATGAAACAATGACATGAAGTGATCATACATTCAAAGGAAATCACTTTAGTATCATAAGCTAAACAACACACAGTAACATTGTACATGTCATAAAACATGTTTCTCGATATTTTATTAATGGGGATATGTAAAAGAAGCCATGAAATGACAGGGATGGATTTTATTAAAGCACAGACACAAAAAAGGAAGCACAAACTAAAGAATAACGCAGGGGATGAATCTCTTGTAGCCTACAGCCTTGAAAATATGTCAGTGTCTAAGGGGATCTTTGATCAAACAACTCGATTATAATATACTCTTAAATTTCTCAAAGTGACAAACCTAAAAATAATCTCCTTATGTGGATTTATAACTAATTTTTCTTAAGAAGAAACTGCTTACTTGGAGCAATACTGCTTCTTGAAAATTGATTTCATCTTGTTAGAATCTTGATACCACCTTTGACATTTTAATACATTTTAACTTAGCAATTGCTTTTGTCTGTTTTAATTGGGTAAAAATGTATTTTTGACCCCGAAGATGACTTGCTAGTCCTAGACAAGGTGTGTTCTCTTCTTCTAATTGAGCCTTCAGATTGGTCTTCTTAGTTGGCACCATGAGGTCTTCATCTGCAA
>SNQJ01S0013217.1:268570-290901 GCA_010110895.2 Picea sitchensis | reverse complement strand
TCAATCATGAGATACTTCAACTTGCCTTTTAAACGCTTGAATCGATGGTCAATCTCCCAAACAGATTCTCTAGGTTTCTGTTGGATTTCTATCATCTCATTCATGTATTGATCCTATAAGCTCAACTTCTAGAACTCATTAATCAATAAATTATTAATGTTTGTTAGTTTCCTTGTCATCCCAGGTGCATTGTTTGCATCTAGACTCATTTACCAGTCTACTGCACGGTCTCTTAGTGTAATAGCTAACTGCACAAGTTTAGTATCTTCATCAGTGATCTGTTTTTCTTCCCAGATCTTTTCACAAATGAACAAGTGTTTCTTAGGGTCTTTTGTTTTTTCTCCTCGAAATTTTGGTAACCTGATGGTGGGATCATGCCCTGCCATTCCGAACGTTGAACTGCTACCTTTGTGCGGTGTAGATACCTGACTAGTGTTTCTTGAACTAGCTCCTCCATTTGTTGTTCCTTGTGTGGATGTACTCCATGTTTTCTAACTTCTTCTGAACTTCAGTTGTCTAAATGGTGGTGTTATCTTTCATGTATTAGTCACACATGGATTCCACACTGACAGTAATATGGATAGGATTGTTGCCTTATCTTCTTTCTCTTGGACCTCTCATCTTCCTCTCATATGTTGCGCACATGATTTCTTCAATCTAATCCACAACCCAGAGATCCTCTACCTCTTCCCCGTCACTCGTCGAGCCTTCCCTTGTGGCTACAACTCTCTTCTTGGTATTCACCTTATATTGGTAGGGTACTCCGCTACGCGTATTTCTAGCTATCACCATGATTCACTTGATTTAGTCGTCATCCATCATAATCGGGTCCAAGGGTTCCTCATTCTTTCTCTTGTCCTGTCCTCCTTCCATTTCTCCTCTTTCTGTCAGTGCTTCCCCCATGCACGCAGGGAAGTTTAAATGTTTGACTCAATTTTCATTACACCTTTATTGTATAGCAATATCTTAATAGACGTATACAATGATTTAATGTACCTTCCTCGAGGTCCTTGTAAAAACTCTTGCTCCGTTGCGCTATACGACTTCACTGTGTCAACTAAAAACTCTGTTATAAAACCTTCCACAATACTGTTAAGACAAAAATCTATTGTGCGGGTGAATTTGTTGTTCACCTATTGTAACTGCCCAATCTCTACTGGGGTCCACTCTAACTGTCAGATCCGGTTCATTGCACGGTTTTCCTTCAACCTTAGTATCCACTCCTGTAATAGATGTGGAAAATTGCAGAAAAATACTTCATGCAAATCAGTAAGCACGTATTTCTCCAGATATTTTCAGGGTTTTAATCTAGGGTTTATGTTATCTTTCTATGAAAACTCTAGCTCTTTGGTTCTTAGCCAAGTTCCAATCTCTACTTTCATGGGATTCCACTTTCTAAACATCCCCTTCTAATGGATCATTTCTTTCTTCTTCTCTTCACTCTTCTCTTGTTCAACCTATCTCATCTACTCAATCCTCTCATGTTCCTATGAGTGGAAACATAACCATTTTTTGGTTACTTCTTCTCCTATTCTATCTAAGTTTATTGACCCAGGGTTCATGTTTGTTCGAGTTTCCAACAAATCCTCTAAAACTATCGGCCCTCCTGGTAAACCAGAAGGAAACATAGCGCATAGAGTGCACTGCACAGTCTCACCCGAGATAGATTTAATGGGTGGTTGTAATACTCATGTGTTTACAGCCTAAGATTGAGTGTGAATATATGAGAACTATATATTGAACCACTATTATCCCTTATACACGCAATATACTGTCATTTGCAAATAAGAAGGAACTATAACAACTCATTCATTAAACATAACAATAACTACTGAAGACAATAAATATATGCATGCATTCATCACATAACATAGATGTTATTGTGGTTCACCCCCTCCTAGGCTACGTCCACAAAGATTTGGCTCTTAGCTCTTTTATTATAGTTGTTTTGTCACTACAGTGTTGTGCGCTTACAACTCTTCCTCGTCGGGTAAGATCTATATGAGGTGGACTATATCGCACCAGGCTCCTCAGCCTGCGATCTAACCCCCAAGATCTACCCTCCTTCGTCCTCTCTAGCTCAACATCTTATACAAAATAGATCATACAGAAAAATCTTACATATTGCAACAACTCATAGATAACTAGCTAAACTCGATACTACTCTGAACCGAATGATACCTAAGTATATATCTACACCCCTTATGATACCTAAGTATCTATATTTATACATTTCTGGCTCTTCAGCCATTACAATACATTACCAAAACCCTAAACCTATCATCGTTAGGTATTCCCTGCATGCACGTGTGTTGTTCTTCCTTCCAGCTATCGCTTTCCTCGTGCATTCTTTCTTTCCCAAAAACGTCTTTCTTTCCGCTTTGGCCTAACTCCAACAGTCTTCCTATTATGTAAGGGCGTCATTTATTAACCGAATGTAATATGGCCAACATTTACCTTTCAGAAATGGGTTTGAGTAATTTATTTCCTTTAAGATAGATAATTTTGAAGGAAAGGGGGATTACTTATTTCATTAAAACTAAAATAATTCCATGTTCTAAGGCATCACTGTAGTATTCCATATATAAAATAGTATGCAAAACATAAATATTTTATCTAGAAATGGCAGAGAAACAATGATATAACTAGAACAATACTAAAATAACACCAGAATAACACCAGAAAGAGCACTTTGATTATTGATAGCAATGTTCACTTGCCTCTTCGTGGGGGAGACCTCCAGCAGAACATAGATCTATTACAATAATATCCAAGACAAGATTTTGCATACCCTCTACTTCTATTTATAATAAATCTATCTATCCAAAAGAACAATCTAGAGGAAGATCCTTCTAGAAGCGAAAGCTTCTATTAGGTCTTCTTACATTTGACTTATTCTTATTTATTGCTAGGCCTTATTAATATTGTCCTTTATTACATGGAATTATATTATTCTACCTACGTGAGGGGTYACAGAGGTTAGGTCCATAACATGCCCTCCCCCTTGAAGAACAACCTTGTCCTCAAGGCTTCATATGAGGGAATTGTTATAGAATGGTGGTCGTCTCCCATGTGGCATCTTCTGTAGGTGTATCTTTCCATTGGAMTAACACTTCATGGATGGTGTGCTGACGAAGATGATTCTCTCTCTGGGCCAAGAATTCTTGTGGTTGCAACCACATGGAACCTTCTTCATCCAACTCAGGGAGACTAGTTTGAGTTTGGCACTTAGTTCCAATCACCTTATTTAAGAAGGAAACATGAGAAATAGGATGGAGCTTTGACTGACTGGGTAGAGATAACCGATAGGCCACTGATCCCACATTCTTGAGCATTGTATAAGGACCATAAAATTTGGGCACAAGTTTCTGACAGTGTTGATCTTTGAGTGAATTTTTCTTATAAGGTTGTAGTCGAAGAAATACCTAGTCCCCTTCAAGAAAATGGCGTTTAGAATGACCTTGATCTACTTGTTTCTTAATGCGATTCTGAGCCATGACCAAATTTTCTTTGGGGGAACAAAGAATAGCCTCACGGACTGTAATATGTTTTTCAACCTCCTGAACCTTCGAGACCCTTGGTATATAGGAGAGAACTGATGGGGGATTTTGACCATAGACTGCTTCAAAAGGAGTCATGCGAGTAGATGTATGGTAAGATGTGTTCTACTACCATTCAACTAGGGGTAACCATTGAGCCCACCAATTTTTCCTCTCAAATGAAAAACACCTCAAATATGTTTCCAAACACTTGTTGACAACTTCCATCTAGCCATCCATCTAGGGGTGATAGGAAGTGTTGAGATGAAATTGGGTGCCCTGTAGATTGAACAATTCTTGCCAAAAATTGCTGGTGAAAGTGGGGTGTCTGTTAGAGACAATAGAATTAGGCATGTCATGAAGCTTGAAGATATTATCTATGAATATTTGATCCACTATGCGACTATGAATGGGTGTTGAAGAGCACAAAAATGAGCATATTTGGAGAGACAATATACAACCACCACGATGAATGTAAATGAGCATATTTGGAGAGACGATTTACAACCACCATGACGATTGATTTATTTTCCACTTTAGGTAATCCTACAATGAAATACATAGAAATATCTCACCAAATAGCAGGGGGAATCGGAATTGGTTGGAGTGTGCCCGGAGCTTTGACAATTTCTCCCTTGTTGCATTGACAGACCTCACATTCATCCAAAAATGTGTGCACATCTTGTTTCATACCCTCCTAGAAAAAAGAACGTTTTACCCATTCATAGGTTTTGGTAAACCATGAATTCTCAGATGTGGGTGAGGCATGAAGTTCATAAAGCACCATGGATTTAAGTTGGGATTTCTTGCATAAATACAAACAACCTTTGTAGAGAATCTCTTCATCATGCCAATAGTACACTGGAGAAACTAAAGAATTGTGTTTCAATTGGTGGAGTAGGCTAGACATTTTGGGGTCTTGCAACCATTCCTGATGAAAATCTTGGATCCAATCTAGTACAATGAAGGAGAGTGAGAAAATGGACCCGTCTTCTTCATATTTCTAGGAAAGAGCATCGACCACTACATTTTCCTTTCCCTTCTTGTAAATTATCTCATAATCATAACCAAAGGGAAGGGAGTATTATCTTATATCGACATCAGTCGTGTCACCTTTGAAAAAAGCACAAAGTGATTTGAGTCCATTCATCATAATTTTGGGTTTAGCATGACCTTAGGAAGCTGAGCTCATTAAAGAGTCTTATCTACCAACTGGTTACTCCTCCAATACCTACATGGAACTTCATTGATGCCTCCTGCATCTCATGATTTTATCATTGGGTCTATGCTGCTAGGGTCCACCATATGTCTCTTGCTCTTGTTCAAAGGAAGTCTATCAACTTCTGTCGGCCACTCCTCAGAACTCTTAACTTTTCATGTCGGCCATACCCTCAGTTTGTCTCAGAATCACATGATACTTTAGTCCTATCATGCACCCTAGCCCTAATTCCATCATTGGTAGGTAACCTTGAACCCAAAAGTCCACATTTCATCATTGGTCGTTGTTTGGGTGGTTTCTCTTGTGTTCGACGGAAAGACATCTATTCACATATTGGGATTCGTGCAGTGTCTTGGATTCCATTAGCCTTATTGGTGGTCTCCTTGCCTTTTTCAGAAGTTTTTCATCATTGGTTACTATTCAGAGGGTCTTTTTCATGTACTGCTTGCACTTGGGACACATGAAAGACACACAGGGTCGTTGGTTCGTGAACTTGTTCTTCTTCCGATTTCCACCAAATCATGAATCTATTGTTTTGTAACTCGTGTTGACTGATGAGAGATTCCTTAATGCTCTCCTTTCAGCGGGTCTCTTTCCATTGACATCAGACCATTTATTCTAGAAACAAGGCCTAGAGTCTTATGAGTACCTTGAGGCTTGCAGCCATTAGTGGTAGGCTCTCTCGCCATCGACAGTTGGAAATACATCAATGTCTCATAATCGATGGATTCTTCAGGTGTTTGACACCAACTCCTTTCTTCACACTTGTAAGAATGTACTCGGTGCCTTGATACTTACTTTAATTATCAGTAGGATATCTCACATTTGTTAACAATATACATCAATGACCGATAATCAAATGATGTCTCACTGTGTTCGACCTCAACTCCTTTATTCACATGATGTAGACTTGCACCTTTGGTAGATTGTGTAAAAGACTTGAAGACATCACTATGTGGCCACAACTTTTCTGATTTGTTGCCTCCTTTTCATTTGGACCAGTACCTATACGACTTCAGTGATCATGGGAAATCATATTGTACTCCATGGTATAAATATATCTTCAGTTTGGTTTGAAACTGTTTCTACTGGGCCTTGTTTGTGACTATGACAATTTTTTGGCATGTAACCACATTTGTATTTTCCTATTCATGGTCATGGACACTTGTTTGGTATATTTTTCACATGGATATACAATGTATTTTCACATCCATGTATGCAAAGTCAGTACAGAATGTAATGAGTGATCAAGTTCATCCAGCTGGTTCTCTACCACTCCACTTCTGGGTTATTTATAATGTATTTCGACCATCGCAGATTCTCCTCTGAACTCACACATTAGGGGGAATATGTAATCGCAAGATTTTCCTCACCCTATGCAATCTTGTAGAGAGGGCTTCCTCACCCTAAGGCAATCTTGTAGAGAGGGCCTTATTCCATTCTCCATGCACTTCCTTTCCATGATTGATAAATCCAGAGACAAAACAAATATTTTTCCACTTTGTACACACCTGAAATCTATACAACAAGCGTGACATTGTCGCTCCACCATTATAGCCCATCGCATACATCGAGATTCGTGCCTTAAAATCAAAATTAAATGTCGGTTTCCATGTCACTGATAGGAGATCTCTGATCCTTTCCTTCCATATAATGGAAACATTACGACTATGCCTTCACAAAGCCTTTCAGTTGCAGTTTGAAGGCTATAAAGAAGCTAATTATGAGCTATGGAAAAGGGGAGAGAATTCAACTTTGAGAGCAAAGTTACTCTGGAGAAATTATTACTTCATTATTGAGTCTGCATCCCTTTGTCCTTTAAGTTTGAACACAGTCTTCATCCACCAATCTCTTCCCTTATTGATGGAAAACCTCTTTGTCTCCCTTATATGAGCTTGCCTTTGGTGGAGGATTGAAGTGGTGGAGGCCCAGTTGGAAGGAACTTGGTTTCTTGGTTCTGAACCGTGCCAACATGGAAGTCTATAATGTTTTCACTTCTGGTGATCATTTATTAATAGAAATACTCCTTTCTCGTCCAATTGATATCTTTCAAATATATGTGTTATGATCCATGGGCATGTTTGTTTTGTATATTGATGGATTATGCTATCTAATGTGATAACCTGTTATATCATCATTATATTCTTCCTCGGCTTGTTTGTTGAGAACTTGTTGCAGGTATAAAGATTTGGGTCAAAGTTCTCAACGGTGGACATCGTCAAACGTTTGAATGAGGTAAGCCTCTTTCTTACATCTCTTTCACAGTAGTTTATATATAATATGATGGAATTGATTCAATTTCTACAGTCATACCTATCTGTTGTGGTTCACCCTATCCATAGAGATATTTTCCTCGTAACACCAGGGAAGAAATTTGTTGTTCCAGGAAATACTTGAGACTCTGATGATCAGTTTTGATTTGAAATTGTTGAACCGATAAAAAACAATGCCATAGATCCACCGCATCCAGAATATATAACATTTCCTTTTCATAAATGGATTGTCCTAAATGTTTCTCTGAAAGTTGTTTTCTATTGAAGGCCAAGGGCCTTCCATCTTGCATGAGGGTGGCTCCAATTCCTTTCCTAGAAGCATCACATTCCAATACGAATGTATTTGTGAAGTCTAGGAGGGCTAGGACAGTGGTCGATCACATAACATATTTTAAGGCTCAGAAGGCATGATCTACAGTGGAATTCCAAGTGAAAGCATTCTTTTTAAGGAGGGAAGTGAGAGGAGCTGCAATCTTTCCATAATTCCGAACAAACTTCCTATAATATCCCATTAAACTCAGAAAACCACAAAATCTCTTAAGAGTTTTAGGGTGAGGCCTATCTTGCATAGATTCAATTTTCTTAGGATCCATTCGGACACCATCCTTGCCGACAATGTGACCCAAGTATTCCACTTCTGAGGCACCAAAGGCACATATAGATTGTTTGAGGAAACTTTGGTGCTTAGAGAGTAGATGGAGAATTTGATTTACATGGGATATATGGGATGACCAAGTTTTACTATAGATGATAATATCATCAAAGAAAACTAAGACAAAATGACAAAGAAAAATATAGAAGAAACAATTCATAAGAATTTGCAAAGTGGAAGGAGAATTACACAATCCAAAGGGCATTACCAAGAATTCATCATGACCCTCATGAGTGAAAAATGCAATCTTGGGAATGTCTTCTTCTTTCATACGGATCTGGTGGTAGCTAGAACATAGATCCAATTTGGTGAAGTATCAAGTACCACTCAATTCATCCAAGAGGTCATCAATGATAGGAATGGGGAATTTTTCTTTGATTGTGAGTTTGTTGAGGGAACGAAAATCAGGACACATGCCCCAAGTACCTTCTTTCTTGAGTACCATAACCACAGGGGAAGAATAAGGGATCGTACTAGGATGAATCACACTGGCTTCTAGTAATTCATGAACAATTTTCTCAATTACATTCTTTTGGGAAAAGGGATGACGATAAGGCCGAACATTGGGAGGAAGAATTCTAAGGATGAGAGGGATGGAATGATCATGGACTCCAAAGTAAGGGGGAAGTTATTTGGGGATAGTGAAAATAACTTGGTGGAGGGAGAGGATAGATTGGAGGTCGAGATACACATAAGGTGTCTCAACAAAATGAATGGAGTGGAGTTGGGATATAATTCCCGAATGAACCTTTTTGAGGAGATTTTTCATGCGATGGGAACTTATGATCTCAAGGGATCCTGTTGTGATGACTTAGAACTTATACGGTTGCGCCTCCTGTTGGCATTTCATGGTTAATTCCTTAACATCCATGAGAATGGGGCCTAGAGTGCGTAACCATTCGGCACCAAGAACATTCTCACGACCACCGATGTAGATAGAAAACATATGGGATTTTAGGTGATACTAACCAATATGGAGTCACACATTTTCACATCATCCCCCACATTTCATGGAACCACCATTGGCAATCACAATTTGAAAATTATTGATGGCACGGATGTAACAATTGACTTCTTGGTAAATG
Source organism: Picea sitchensis (assembly GCA_010110895.2). Classification (NCBI taxonomy): domain Eukaryota; kingdom Viridiplantae; phylum Streptophyta; class Pinopsida; order Pinales; family Pinaceae; genus Picea; species Picea sitchensis. Next base: position 282,133 of record SNQJ01S0013217.1, on the reverse strand, counting down.
TGGTGATGAGTAAAGTTATGGGTGCTACCACTGTCCACAAGGATGATGAATTTTCTATTTTTGATATAACCAATTAATTTGAGAATCTAGGGAGTGGAGAATCCAGTGAGGGAATTAAGTGAAATCACCTAGTCAACGTCTGGTGGATCAAAGGGTGGGGTGAGGTCAGAGGGAGGTGTTAGTTCCTCCATATCATAAATAACAACGTCTTCTTCAGAAATATCCTCAATCACAACCATAAAAATCTTTTGTTCCTTACACTTGTTCCCGAGAAAATATTCGTCATCACAATTATAACAAAGACCCTTGAGTTAACGTTCAACCATTTGATCCTTGGTTAATTGATGGATCTTGAGGGAGTTGCAGGAGGGGGAAAATTGGTGGGTTTAGGGCAAGGAGGAAAGGAGGGTTTTGGTACTAGGAGGATACAATCTGTTGGGATTCCTTGGCTCATTGATTAGCTTCCAACCAAGTCTAGGGGTGTTCCATGAGAACATGGGCACAAATTTCATCTTTGAGGCCACTCATCAAGCATTCCCTAAAGAAATCATATGACATGCCCTCCATTTTGAAAGCCAAGTGATCTAATGCGACAATAAAGTCTTCCACTGTCCCAGACTAGTTTAACTTGGTCAAACGACCTAAATGGTGGGTGTTAGATTCAAAGCAGTCATAAAGTTCGGCCACAAACTGTGTCCAAGAAAGATACCCTTGGCATGAATTTTTTCTCCATTTCCACCATTGTCATTGTTCTAGATCCAAATTTAGGACACCATAACAAAGCTTGGCCAAATCATCAGTAATTCCATGCAAAGAGAAAAAATGTTCCATTTGGATGACCCAACCTATAGGATCTGACCCATAAAATTGTTCACCTCAATTCTCGAAGGGAGAAGGTCTTGGGAAAAGTGGGTAGTATGAGGACATTGGTAATGGGAAGAGTCATGGTCATCCTAATAAGATGGTTGTTCAGAAGAGGAAGGGTTCTGGGAATGGCCCAGGAAGTCTTCTTTGAGGTCTTTGAGGTATTTGATGTGGGAACATTGTTCCTTGAGGATCTCAATAGTTGAATTTATTGAGCTAAGGTTGGCATTGATAGTCTTGATGTCTTCCTTGTTCTAGTGGGTGTCAGCAATCAAGGAATTGAGTTATTGGGCTCGTGTGGTAGTCATTTGGAAAAATGAGCAAGAAAATGGTATAGGGGAAACAAAAGGGGTCTGGAGGGGTGGGTGGGACCACGGAGAAGAAGGGTGTCAAATGATAGGTACCACTTCTATCAGGGTGAAAAAGGGGGTCCAAAGGGATAATATTGAAATAAGGGTGTCGGAGATGGGTTAGATCCACAAAACAAATTGTGTTAAAAATGATAGGTATCACTGGAATCGGGGCGAAGAGAGGAACCCAGTGAGATAGGTCCCAAATAAGTGCGCCGACAGGACCACTATACTCTTTTTTTCTGTTACTCTTGCATATTTATACTCTGTCCTGAATAATATTGCAATGAAAAAATGCCCAAATGATTAACATGAAGAAATGTGTAGTAATTTAGCAACCACAATGCAAAAGGCACAGTTGCGCGACAATAGATCTTGTCTGTTTTGTTTTTTGTTTCCCTCCCCAGGGGTAGGATATTCATGGTTTCTATATACAAGGGTTTACCATGTGCTATAGATTTTTGATATACGTTTGGGGTCCAACAGTAGTACTCGGCCCAATATCTCAGGGCACCAACTAAGGAGGCTAGACCGTGCCCTTAGTCATACTACCCGACTACCCAAGTACTATAGAGTATCTTCCCGAGTGTTGTTCTCGGTGGCACTACAACAGTCAGGTGGTCGATCGATTTATCTATGGAGGGAGTCAAAAGATCTAATATGATCCATAAACAAGTGTTGTCTGATGCGCTACCACTCGAAGGGGTACATTTGACTTATTCTTCCTTATTGCTAGGCCTTATTAATATTGGACTTTATTACATATAATTATATTATTCTACCTATGTGAGGGTTTAGGGAGGTTAGGTCCCTAACAATCACATTCCACAATAAAAAAAATTGTGAAGTCAGGCATGGCCAATATAGAATTCGTACACATAGCCTCCTTAATATTTTCAAAATATTTTATTTCTTCTTCAGTCTAAGAAAATGCCTCCCTTTTTAATAACATTGTGAAAGGTACTTCTATTTGACCATAATTGTTGATAAAATTGCAGTAATATATTGTCAATCCTAAGATTCCTCTAAGATTATTCAAGGTTTTCAGAATTGGCCATTCCATCATAACTTAGGGTTCACTTTGACACCTTCATGAGATACAATATGACATGAATATTCCACTTCTTGAACCCAAAAGAAACACTTGGAGGGATTTTCATATAGTTGTTTCTCTTCCAATAGTTTTAAAACCATGTCAACATGTTCTACATGTTCTTCCCATGATTTTTTTTAGATTAATATATCTTCAAAAAAAACAAACACACATTTTATGAGTAAGGATTTGAAAATAGAATTCATCATGATTTGAGATGTTGAAGGTGAATTAGGAAGGCCAAATGGCATCACCAAAAACTCATAATGACCTTCATGTGTTCTAAAGGATGTTTTGGGAATTTTTTTTGCCTCATTCTGATTTGATGATATCCAAAGTGGAGATACAACTTAGTAAAAAAAATGCTCTTTGCAATTCATCTAACAATTTATCAATGATAGGAACATGAAACTTATATTTAATGGTTATTTTGTTGATTTGTCTATAATATGGACACATATGGCATGAACCATCCTTTTTGTAGCTGTAACCATTGGTGAGGAGAACTCACTTTGGCTAGGTTGAATGATGCCAACCTCTAACATTTATTGAATCTTAAGCTCAACATCACTCTTTTGTGCATATGGGTACCTGTAAGGCCTAATTTTAGGTGGTACACTTCCTTGTTGCAAATGAATAGCATGTTCATGATCTCAAGTGTTGGTTGTGGAGCTTGATTATCTTCTTGTTTTCTTGGTCTTTGTTTTCAACCGTTTTTATACCCCATGAAGACTATACACCCCAGAATATTGTACACCCCTCCACGCAGGGGGGTTGCAGGGGGGGGTTGCAGGAGGGGCTTGCCCCCCTTGCGGGGTCTGGGGGAAAGCAAGGGTTTGAGGGCAAAGCCCCTGAAGGAAAAATTGCCTTGTAAATGTATATTATAATTTCATAGTAAATCTAGACCATTCATTATAAGGTTGCATATCTGACAGTAAAAGCTATGTTAGGGTTTTTTTCCCTATAAGGCAACCCTATTTTATGAGGGAATTCTATTGCGGTTCCATATCATTTTGAATATTGTGTTCTGAGAGAGGAGACTGCGAGAGAAATAAGAGGAAGTTATAGTGGGTGTGTTGTAGGTTGTATCTCGTCATTTGTTGCATAATAAAAAGAAAGGACTTGGAAATTTCTCTAACGGACGTAGCCCACAATGGGTGAACCACGTATATATGTGTCTCTATTGTATTGTGTATGTTTTGTGTTTTATTTTCGCATTTTTTATTTATTTATTTCTCCACGATCCTATTTTTCCAACAACTGGTATCAGAGCGAAAGGTAATTCACAGGAAAAGAGGGTTCTTTGTTCGAGTGGGAGCAATGGTGGAAGATGGAAAGTTTAGGGTCAAGGAATTTAATAGCCAAAACTACCAGTTATGGAAGATGTAGATGGAAGATTTTTTATATCATAAGGATCTATTCCTACCATTGGGTGGAATAGCAAAGAATTTTACGTCCATGAAGGATGAAGAATGGGAGGCTCTTGACAAAAAGGCACTAGGAACGATATGCTTGAGCCTGGCAATGTTAGTAGCTTTCAATATTTCGAAAGAAACTACAATGAAGGAGTTGATGGATGCATTGGATAAACTGTATGAAAAACCCTCAGTGTCCAATAAGGTATTTCTAATGAAGATATTATTTAATATGAAGATGTTACAAGGTGGGGCTGTTGGAAATCATTTAAATGAATTTAATATGGTTACTAATCATCTAAGTTCTGTAAAAGTGGACTTTGATGATGAGGTCAGGGCTCTTCTAATCTTGTGCTCATTTACAGAAAGATGGAACGGCTTGGTCATGACTGTAAGTAACTTTGTCTTTGGTTCAAACACTTTAAAATTTGATGATGTTGTTGGTGTTATCCTTAGAGAGGAAATGTGACTGAAAAGAACAAGTGAGACATCAAGTAATGCATTAAACATGGAGAACAGAGGAAGACAAAAGGATAGAGGAAAGGGCTCAGGGAACTGTGGGAATTATAAGGGAAAATCCAAATCTAGACTAGGAAATATAGAGTGATGGAATTGTGGGAAGAAAGGACAACTGAAGAAATACTGCAAATCTCCAAAGAAACAAAGAGATGGACAATGGGATAAAAATCAGGAAGCAAATGTAACATGTGATGTGTTACAAGATGCTTTGATTCTTTCTGTAAATAATATTTCTAATTCTTGGGTAGTAGATTCAGGGGATTCATTTCATGCCACACCCCATAGGAAAATGTTTATAGATTATATGCAAGGTGATTTTGGACAGGTTCATTTGGGTGATGATGCACCATGCAAAATTGTTGGAATGGGAAAGGTAAGAATAAAGAAAAGGAATGGAAACCAATGGTTGTTGAAAGAGGTAATACATGTTCTAGATCTAAGGAAAAGACTAATTTCAATAGGGCATTTGGAAAGTGAATGTTGTATATTTATATTTATAGATAAGGCATGGAAGGTCACCAAAGGATAATTGGTGATAGAAAAAGGAGAGAAGATAGGTAAATTTTATTTATGTAATGGTAATACTAATTATTATATATCTTTAGCTTTACAGGAGTGGATACAACACTATGGCATCATAGGCTTGGACACGTGAGTGAGAAGGGGATGTAGATACTTCACAAAAGAAATTTGTTGCTAGATCTTAAACAAATTGATTTGGATTTCTGTGAGCATTGTATTTATGGAAAACAGAAGAGAGTCAGATTTCTCAAAGTTGGAAAAGAAAAGAAGAGTGAAAGGTCAGAGTGTGTTCATACATATGTATGGGGACCAGCTCAGGCATCATCTCTTGGTGGCTCTTGTTATTATGTTACAATTATTGATGATGCAACTACAAAAACTTGGGTTTATTGCATTCGACAAAAATATGATGTTTTTTATACTTTTAAGAAGTGGAAAGGTTTGGTTGAGAATGAGATAGAAAAAATGTTTAAGTGTCTCAGATAAAAAAATGGAGGTGAATATTTCAGAAAGGAGTTTGATGATTATTTTTCATACCATGGGATTCATAAAGAGAAGACAGTTCCAGGAACACCATAATAAAATCGTGTGTCATAAAGGATGAACAGGAAAATCATGGAGTGTGCAAGGAATATGAGATTGCATGTTGGGTTGCCCTTATAGTTCTGGGAAAATGTTGTAGATATTGTTGTTGACTTAATAAATAGAGGACCTTCAATCTCTTTGGATGGTGGAATTCCAAAGTAGGCATGGATAGGTAAAAGGTAAACTATTATTTTTTGAAGACTTTCGGTTGTGAAGCATTTGTCCATATTGATGAAGAAAATAGAACAAAGCTTGAGGAAAAATCCAAGAAGTGTACCTTTATTGGATATGATGTTAATAATTTTGGTTATCGCTTATGGGATTATGAAAATCACAAAATAATTAGGAGTAGAGATGTCATATTCAATGAGAAGGTCATGTACAAAGATTAGTTCCAAGGAATGATACAAGAAAAAGAAAAACCAGAATACACAGTGCTTGATGAGATCACTGACAAAAAAATTCCAAAGGTACCAAAAAATCAAAACGTACAACAAAAGGAGCAGCATGTACCTCAAACTCCTGCAAGTGTTGTTAGAAGATCTACCAGGTTAAGTAGACTCCTTGAAAAATACTCTCCTTCATTGTATTATTTATTGTTGACTAATTATGGTGAACCAGAATGTTATGAAGAGGTAATGTAGGTAGACACTAAAAAGAAGTGGAAGCAAGGAATGAAAGAGAAAATATATTCCTTGGTAAATAACCAGACTTGGTACTTGGTTCAGTTGCTTGACGGAAAAAAAAGCATTGCAGAATAAATGGGTTTACAAGTTGAAGGAAGAAGATGGAGGCAAAAAGTGGTACAAGCCTAGACTTGTTGTAAAGGGGTTTGCACAAAAGAAGGTATATATTTTGATGAAATATTTTCTCTTGTTGTTAAAATGACTTCAATTAGGACTATTTTAATTCTTGTGGTAGTAGAAGATTTACGTCTTGAACAGTTAGATGTAAAAACAAATTTTCTCCATGGGGATTTGGAGGAAGAGATTTATATGCAACAACCATAGGGTTATGATGTGAAAGGGAAAGAAAATTTGGTATGCAGGTTGAAGAAGAGCTTGTATGGCCTAAAGCAAGCTCCAAGGCAGTGGTATTTGAAGTTTGACAGGTTTATGATAGAACAAGGTTATAGTAGATGTCATTATGATCACTGTGTTTATTTTAAAAAGCTAGAAAATGGAAGTTATATGATATTGTTATTGTATGTAGATGGCATGCTGACTGCGAGTTCTAATATGCAGGATATAAATGTGTTCAAAATTTTTAAGCCATTCATTTCTGATGAAAGTTGATGCTGCAAAGAAAAACTTGCTATGAGATATTAACAGAGATAGGAAAATACTGTTTGACATTGTCTCAGGGGCAGTACATAGAGAAGGTGTTGGAGAGGAGTTTATGAAGAGAATGAGAATTGTTGGAGAGGTTTATAATGAAGAATGCAGAATGGAAAACCAGTTAGTACAACTTTTTCCAGCCATTTCAAATTAACCAAAGAAATGTATCCCAAGACACATGAGGAGATATAATACATGTCCAGGGTCCCTTATTCATCATCAGTTGGAAGCTTTATGTATGTGATGGTTTTCACAAGACTAGATATTGCACATGTAGTGGGAGTTGTGAGTAGGCATATGAACAATCCAGGTAAAGAACATTGGGAGGCGGTAAAGTGGATTCCTAGGTATTTGAAAGGTATTTCTACTCATGCATTATGTTTTTTAGGTTTAGACATTGTTCTACAGGTATATGTTGATTTGGATATGACATTTTATAAAGATAGCAGGAGGAGCACCACAAGGTATGTTTTTGTTGTAGGTGGAACAACAATAAGTTGGATTTCGAAACTAAAAAAGGTTGTTTCACTTTCAACAATAGAGGCAGAGTATGTTGTTTCTACAAAGGCTAGTAAATAGATGATTTGGTTATAGAGGTTTATGGAGGAATTGGGAAAGAAGCAAGAGAATAATAGGTTGTACTATGACATTGAGAGTGTCATTCATCTTACAAACAACTCAGCCTTCCATTCGAAGACTAAGCATATACAACTCAGGTACCATTTTATACGTTCTGTCTTGGAAGATGGACATTTGAAGTTGGAAAACATACACACTAGCAAAAATCCTCCAAACATGTTAACAAAGGGAGTAACGAGGGAGAAATTGAGTTCCTGCTCAGTTTTAGTTGGTCTTCAAGCATGAAGGTGAAGATAAGAAATTTTCTAGAGCCAAGGTGGAGTACAGTCCAACAGGTACAATAACAATGGAGTTGTTGTGATCAGTCTCCAAGTGGGAGATTGTTGGTTGTGGAGCCTGATTAGCTTCTTGTTTTCTTGGTCTTTGTTTTCAGCTGTGTTTATATCCCATGAGTATTATATCCATGCGGAGGGGTTGATCGAGGGGCTTTCCCCCCTTGTAAATGTATATTGTAATTTCATAGTAAATTTAGACCATTCATTATAAGTTCATAGATTTGACGGTGGAAGTTATGTTAGGGTTTTGTTTCCTAGAAGGCAACCCTCTTTTATGAGAGAATTGTATTGCGGCGTCATATCATTGTGAATATTGTATTCTAAGATAGGAGACTGTGAGAGAAAGAAGAGGAAGTTATAGTGGGTGTGTTGTAGGTTGTATCCCTTCATTTTCTGGATAATTAAAAGGAAGTACCTGACAATTTCTCTGGTGGACGTAGCCCACACTGGGTGAACCACATATATTTGTGTCTCTATTGTATTGTGCATATTTTGTGTTTTATTTCCACATTTTTTTAATTTCTCTGCAATTCTGTTTTTCCAACACTCAAGTAGGTAGAATACCCTTAGGAATCTCTTCAAATACCTTGGAATGATTTTTGATAAATTTTTGGAGATCCACTAGAACAAAAGGTCTAGATGTTTGAACATCTACTGACCACAGTTGTGCAAGTAATCCATGGTGTCCCTTTTTTTATTAATTTTGTCATGTTTTTAGAACTCATTACTTTATAGGGATTCCCTTGGATACCTATAAGTTCAATTTCCTTTCCTTCCAAGGAAAATCCCATTAAAAGTTCTTGAAAATTAAGAGACACCTAATGATTGTAAACATTGGACCCCTAATACAACATCAATAGCACCCATTTGGATTGAAATCATCTGGGAACTATCCAAGAAATACTCCCCCATATTGAGTCTAATACTATGGAACTTCCACGAACAATTTATGATACCTCCATATGCAATCATTACTTGAAACTATGGTACTGGAAATACAAAGAAATTGAGAAGTTTCACTAATTTGCAATTAATGAAGTTATGGGTACTACCATAATCAATTAACATTGTTATATTTTGTTTTTTAATATATCGAATGTTGAGGGTTTGTGGAGTACTAATTCCAGCCAATGCATGACAATATATGGTTTGAGTAGTCTCTTCTAGTTATATATCCTATGATGGTACCAATTCTTGATCTCCTTGTTCTTCACAATCTATGTAGAATAATTTATTCTCACCACATGCATTCCCCTTACTATACTTCCTATAACAATTGAAGCATAGTCCCTTTTCTCTTCTTTCATCCATTTACTATGGTGTCAAACTTGTAGGTGGAGTGAGGTTAGAAGAGGGAGAATGATGATCTCTATAGTTGTTAGAGATCATTCTTCTAGTAGCCATATTTTTACTTTCAACTTTCCTTGCCATATTGAAGGCATGCACTAGGGATTTATGTTTGAAGAGATGCACCTCATGTTGAATGTTCTCCTTTAAATTTACCATAAAGAGATCTGAAAAATTGTCTTATGGGATGTTCTTTACCCTAAGAATTAATTTTTGGAATTGTTGAATGTGCTCAGTAATTGGACATATTTTCCAAAGATTTATCAATTGAATAAAGAATGTTTTTATCTTAATATAACCATAATGAGCTATTAATTCATCCATAAAAATGGACCAAAAGATAATAGAATCTTTTTTTCTTTCACAAAGCCATTGATACCAGAAAAAATTATCATTTTATAAATACAAGGATGAAAAAGTTACCTTTTTTAAGTTTGTCACTTGGTGTAGATCAAATCATTGTTCCATATAGAATATCCAAGTTATAGGATCTTTACCATCAAACTTCCTCATATTCATCTTGGGAATTAAGTATTTCCTTGGTGTCAAGTGGAACCCCCGATGATGTGGATATAGAGGTGATGAATAATCATAATTTTGGGGCTCAATATTTATTTCCTCCACATTCATATGATTTCCTTGTGTTCTAATATCTCCCTGAGGGAATCTCTCATCTAGGGTATGTAACAAGATGGTTGACATGGAGTTTTGCAATTCTCCCATATTATTTTCCATATGTTACTTATTACAATCAATATTTTGTTCCATTTATGTTTTTACATTTATCAAATTAGAATTTTTCATTGACCTATCATTCAATTCATTAATTTGATTCTCCAAATTGGATAGTTAGTTCTATATCTCTTCATTTTCTTCATGAGTCTTGGTTGAGATTTTTGAAGGTTTATTGGGAGAAGTAATTTTTGGAGAACCCTTTGTCATGTGGAACAAAAATAATAATGCTCCTCTTTTCTCTCTTTATCACAAATTTTGAATAAAAAAAAATATATCTTCCAATCAAAAGTTAAGCCAATTATAAGTTGTGTACCTTTAAAACCCTAATTTTGGGTTTGCCTTGCAGGTTTACCTTTGTCCTAATGTATCTCTAAAATTTTTTCCCTTATGAATTTGAAATTATTCCTATATCACTTTGATATGTCTTCTATGAAATGTCATAGGTCTAACCAAAATTTGATGTGTCAAGTGAAATTTATGGTAACCTTCCTAAAACTTGTTGATTCTTATCCATTTCTAGATATAAAACATGTATGGAATTCCACATGTCCAATATTTCATATCCGATCCTAAAATTTTTACTTGAAATAATATGGTTTGTTCTCTTTCTAAAGGAACTAGTGGTACTCAATTTGGACATACCAAGCTTCAAATATGTCACTTCTACCAAGAACATATATTTGATACTAGGTTTAGGACTAGTCAAATAACCTTGAGTTACAATTACTTAGCTATGTATCCTTGGGATATTGAAGATTTCATGGTTTGAAAACTTGCCAAAAACAAATTATATAGAAAATTCCAAGATGACTCATTTGAAATTGATTTTAAGACTAGTCACAAGCCCTGACTTACACGAGCTATAAATAAAAAAATTATAATGAACAAGTACCTGAATGTTTTTCCACATGTACCTAGATATGTCTTCTCAGTATCCTCAAAATTCAGCCATATAAATAATCTCATAAAAAAAATATATAAAAAATTCCAAGATGTCTCGATTGAAAGAGAAAAACCCTAGAATTGCATTCTCTGATACCAAATGTTATGCACCAAATAACCAAATAGCATAAACATAGAGAGATAAGTTATTCCACTCCTTGATAAATAGAGAAAATGAATGAATATAAAATAATATTTCTTAAAAGAACKTCCCCTTCAAAAAGTTCGATTGATTGATTGTAGCAGATATAGTAGAAGGAAGAACTTCTCTATAAGAAGTTATTCAACTTTAATGAAGACTTGTAGAGAATGGTGGAATTTATGTTGGATGGTAAGAAAAGTTGGACTTTATCRTATCTTAGTTATAAGTCTTTTTTACTATAGTTTGTTTTTTTAATGGCACTTTGTTGCTATGTTTGCATTGGAAGATCGAGTAAGATTGCATTGTATTAAAAGATTTTGTTGCTATGTTTGCATTGGAAGATCGAGTAAGATTGCATTGTATTAAAAGATTTTAAGTTTTATCTTTGTTTTTGAAGACGGAAAGACACCTCATTCTCTAAAGTCCAAGAAGACACCTTGCTATATACTTTTTGAATTTTCCATAAAATATATATTTCTTATATATTTCTTTTTGGAAAAAAATACAAAGACATACAAATATTTAAATTTTAAACGATTAAAAGATTTTAAGAAATTATAGGGAAATTTCTCTATCTTAATATTTGATTTTGAAAAGAAGTGTTAAACATATTGCAATGAATATGTAATACGAACAAGATTATGCTTTACACTATTCACAAGTTCCAATGTTGAATTATATTTTGGAAGTTGACAAGACCATATGTATTTTCAAAGTTAAATAATATAGTAAGACAAGAAGTACTTATGGAGTTAGATTTAAAGGAATGTAACAAATTCTTTTATTATTGAATATTTTCATGGTAAATCTAGAATTTCTAATGGGAAATAATATCTACTACATATCTCATTATTAAATATTTACATATCTCATTATTAAATATTTTCATGATAAATCTAAAATTTTTAATGAGAAATAATATTATCTCATTATACACTAAAAAAACAATGTTTTTTTTTTTTTACTTTAGGTTTCTATTACACAAATTATATATACACTAGTAGTAATAAGGTAGGTGATAGTAAGTCTCTATTCTTATCTGGTGAGAGAAACCTCTAAAACAATGATAGATTTGCATAAAATTCTGAAATAACTAAAATAATATTGATGATGTTTAGGAGAAAAAAAAATTTCAAAAAAAATTAAAGCATATGTTATATATGCTTTAGAAACTTTCTCCCTAATTTTTATATTGATATATATTTTTATGTAACCTAGAGTTAAGGTTGGATATACTGGATAGTGAAATATTTGTCATTATATAAAATGTAGAAGAGTGGTAACCTTTGCACACCCACTGTGACAAGGTAGGTGATAGTAAGTCTCTATTCTTATCTGGTGAGAGAAACCTCTAAAACGATGGTAGATTTACATAAAATTTTGAAATAAGTAAAATAATAATGATGATGTTTAGGAGAAAAAAAATCTTCAAAACAAATCAAAACATATGTTACATATGCTTTAGAAACTTCCTCCCTAATTTTTATATTAATATATATTTTTATGTAACCTAGAGTTAAGGTTGGATATACTCGATAGTGAAATATTTGTCATTATATAAAATGTAGAAGAGTGGTAACCTATGCACACCCACTATGACAAGGTAGGTGATAGTAAGTTTCTATTCTTATCTGGTGAGAGAAACCTCTAAAATGATGATAGATTTGCATAAAATTTTGAAATAAATAAAATAATAGAGATGTTTATAGAAAAAAAATCTTCAGCATATGTAACATATGTTTTAGAAACTTCCTCCCTAAAAATATATTAATATATATTTTTATGTAACCTAAAGTTAAGATTGGATATATTGGATAGTGAAATATTTGTCATTATATATAAAATGTAGAAGAGTGATAACCTTTGCACACCCAGTGTGTCTAATCATTCATATTTTAAAAACATTAAAAATCACAAGATTTTAATCACAATATTGATTTTTTTTGTTCAACTTCCTTTCTATGGGGACCGAACAAAAGTGATTCAAAACCTTTCATTATGGACAAAGGATCATTTTTTAAAATTCAATGTATGGTATATAACCTTTATTTTACATCAAATAAAAAATATATAATTATTGAAGGAGAGTGTCAAATCAATAAAAATAAAGTAAGTTGTCAAGGAATTAGGCGTGGCAAAACCAATTATTGTGAGGACATTTGATATATGATTAAGGTACAAAGATAATGATTAAGGTAAATTATGAGGAAGCTTATGATATTTCATGATTTTTATCATTGAAAGGTGGAAAGTCACATCTGTAGAAGTCATTGAAGAGATTGCATTAGTATGGATAGTTTACAACCTTTTAAAAGGATAAAGAGTAACGCTCTTTAGTATATATATATATATATATATATATAATGGGATTAAATGTTATGAATTGATTTTTTTTTTAATTTAATTATGTTTTATTGAAATTTAATAATTTTGTATTTTGTTTGGTTAAAATGATAAAATTTAAGTGGTGAAGTTACATATCACATGTGTTTTGGGTTTTTGATGTTCGATTTATAATATCAACAATATTTATTTTAAATATTTTTAGATATTTTGAATTGGATTTGATTTATTAAATCATTTTGATGCTACTTAGAAAAATATATAAATTGTTGTTTAGTTATCCAAATTTATAAGAAATATATAATTTAGTTTATCTCATTTTGAGTTTGATATGTTAATTTTTCAAAATCCCACCCAGTTTTAGTCTCACTGAATTTTCTACCAAATTTAAATGCCAAATTCAGTTTCAGCACTGTTTCATCATATGCTACAGCGGTGTTTCGGCATCTGCTCAC
>SNQJ01S0013217.1:248741-268560 GCA_010110895.2 Picea sitchensis | reverse complement strand
CGAGCAGAAGAAGATTCCAATCCATTAATAGATGGTTAATGACTATATTAATAGTTAAATTTAACTTCAAAAGTATCAAGATTAATAGTGTTCATTTGAGTAAGGGAACGATTTTGAATTCAAACAAACTTTTCAGATTTGATAATTTTGCCAATTTTTTTGTTTTTTCGAATTATGCTTACATTCTGTGGTGGCCCAAGGGTATATATGTATCAAGTTATTTTTCCTTTTGAAGTGTATGTTTTTGTATAGATTTTTTCTTGGATGTAATTTGTTTTGAATCTTATTATTATTGTTAGTGGATAATATTATAATTTGGGTTTGATGATAGATATGGTCTAATCGGATATAAAAAATTATATTTTACTAATATAATTGAGTTTATTTTTTATTAGAAAAAAAGGAACTATTTTAAAGAATAATAATGACTAAACTTTGTCTTCTCCAACATAATTAACATCTTCAAATGTGATTAAAGTATTTTTTTCATAAAGTTTAATAAATTTACAATTAATTACAAGTGAGTAATGTTAAATTTCAAAATTTTCTAAAATTTAAATTAGGTTTAATTGAAAAAGTCACACAATTATATATATCATATTTATTATTACTTTATAGATATCAAATTTATTATTTACTTTATTAAATTTATTGTTACTATTACTATTTATATTTAATATTACTATTAGTGGGCCTAATGGTTAAGAACATGTGTTTCCTCTTAAGAGATCACAGGTTCAAATCCAGAGAGGATAGGGTATGTATACCTTTATAGATTATTATTATATTATTATTATTATTACTTGTATTACTTTAATATATTTACTATTAATTAATTGAAGAAATAATACAAAATAAATTAACATAATGATAAATTATTTAGAGCAATTAGTTACATTGATTTAATGCAAACAAATATGCATTGATTTAAGTGATGATACAACTAAACAAGTTTTAGCAAAATCAAGTAGGTGTATTCATTTTAACAATGATACAACATAACACAATAGGTGCATTGATTTCAGTGATATCTCTGAGATATTTTTGGAGAAAGTTTTAAGGGAACTATCTTACTTGTGCTAATAATACTAAAAATGAAACTAAAAACTATGTGTTGAGTTACATCCATATTCGAGGGTTATAAAAAAATATTTATATAATCAAGTAGTTGTATTCACTTTAATAATGATACAACACAAAACAATAGGTGCATTGATTTTAGTGATATCTCTGAGATATTCTTGGAGAGAGTTTCAAGGGAACTATCTTACTTGTGCTAATAATACTAAAAATGAAACTAAAAACTATGTGTTGAGTTACATCCATATTCGAGGGTTATAAAAAAATATTTATATAATCAAGTAGTTGTATTCACTTTAACAATGATACAACACAAAACAATAGGTGCATTGATTTCAATGGTATCTCTGACATATTCTTGGAGAAAGTTTTAAGGGAACTATCTTACTTGTGCTATGTGATTTAGAGAAATTAGTTGCTTTGATTTAATGCAAAAAAATATGCATTAATTTAAGTGATGATACAATAAAAAATGATTTATCACAATCTTGTATTCAATTTAACAATGATATAACATAAAACAATAAGGTGCATTGATTTCAATGATGATAATATAACATAAAACAATAAGGTGCATAGATTTCAGTGATAATGCTATGGAAAAAAACTCAGACACGAAGGAAATTAATCCTCTATATTGATTTCAACATTGAGATACAACAAATCATCAAGTGAAATGAATTTAGCGTGAAAACACATTTCAAAACATATATTATAAGTTGAAGGTGCTTCCCTTAATATGGCCCTCTTATAGCAACTTATTGATCTACCTTTCAATTTCTATACGTGTGTTTGGGTTGAGTCATTAAGTTATGTACTTTGGCAAGGACTTGTCATAAATTCAATAGAGCATTAAATTAGTCGTCATGGAGACAATCCTTTTGGATTTTCAAATATTTTTTTAGAGGATTGAAGCAATAGGGTGCATTGAATTCAGTGATAATACTATGAAAAATGATTTAGCATAATCAAGTATTTGTATTCATTTTAACAATGATATAACATAAAACAATAGGGTGCATTGATTTCAGTGATAATGATATAACATAAAACAATAGGGTGCATTGATTTTAGTGATACTACTATGAAAAATTATTTGTGCATTAATTATTTGAATAAATGACACATGTCTCATCTAAAAGAGTAATTTTTTTCTCTTTGATATATTCTTGGAGAAAGTTTTAAGGGAACTATCTTAGTTATGCATTGTCTAAACGTTTGACTTTTTGGAATTTTTATGGGCATATTTTCCGATCATTTTTCCCGAAATCTAGCAAAAAATTGTTGTAACTCCCTATTTGAATGATTGAGCCTACATAATTCAAGTTCCCTGAGGGTTTTTCAAGGTGGTAAATCTATTTATGCATTCAAAAATTCAATTTAAACAATAGAAAAAAGTCATTTCACCAAGATTTGTTTCACCAGATTTCGGTGAAAAAGTTCAAAAGGTCGAATGTTTAGACAATGCCATCTTAGTTGTGCTTTGTGATTTATAACAATTAGTTGCATTTATTTAATGAAAAAAAATATGAATTGATTTAAGTGATGATACAATTAAAATGATTTACATAATCAAGTAGTTTTATTCATTTTAACAGTGTCACAACATAAAACAATAGGGTACATTGATTTAAGTAATAATGATATAACATATAACAATAGGGTGCATTGATTTCAATGATAATACTCTGAAATATTATTCAGTGCATTGATTAATTGAATCAATTTTATGAAGGAAATTAATCAATAACGTAGTAAAAAAAAAATCAAAACATATATTATAAGTTGAAGTCGTGTACTTTGTTTGGTTATGTGTGATTTATCTATTAGTATTTTCACATTAAAACAATTATAATATTAAGATATATAAAATGTAAAAAACTTGTTCAACCTAGAAAAGAAGAAAAATATTAAGATTGATCACTATGTAATTATTTGCAATTTACTATATTCTTATTATTATCACATTTTTCATCATTCTACATCGTTACTTTTTATATTCCATATTCCTCATGTAACTCATTAACTATACTTTTCATTCATACTCTCTATATTCTCAACAAATAGATGTAAGTGAATAAATTTCAAATGATCATATTAATCTTGGACGTATAGATATACATATTGTTGTTGATCTACAAAGTTTGTGTGACCACCTACGAATTGAACCAACATAGATCCATTTTAGCCTCAGATATATCAAGCGCTGAGAGAGATCAAATATATCGAGGTGCAAACCTTTAACCTTTCCTCAAGTTTTGCACTCTAAAAAGGTTTTCACCTCGAGAGATTTGATCCCTCTCCGTACTTGATAAATTCATGGTTAAAATGGATCTATGCTGATAAAACAGTATTGAGATAACATTAAATAAATGTTTATGTTATTATGTATTTTTATTTTTATTTTAAAAAAAATGTAATTTTTATTCAAAAGAAAGAAGGGAAGTCACTTTTTTTTTTTTTTTTTTATGTACCATCCGTAAAAGTATATAAAGAAATAAGAGTATATTAAGAAATGAATGATAAGATTTTTTTATCTTTTACTCTAAACATATTCCGTTAATAATATAAAAATTATGGCTAAAACTTGGATTACCATTTTACAATCCTCAAAACTTATACTTTCAAATATTATCTTTTATTGAATAAAAGACATATGATAGGCCAAATTTTTTACATCTTATGAATATCAAAGGTTCAAAATAGTCTATAACACCCTAGTTTTGATCTCTAAAGTAGCATAGTATTTTTGTAAATATTATGAATGGCAGAGAGCCAAGCGATGTAATATGTAAACATTATACATTGAAAAATAATAAAATGAAATACATCGCTAATTGTCGCAGAACACAGACCAAAGTAATGCAGGGCTATGATTCTACAAGAGAGGAGTCTTAATGGGGGTTTTGAGGGGTTTCCACTTGCCTGGAGTCTTAAGCCAGCTTCATTAATCAATTTTTCATTTGGTTATTTATCCCTTCGACTTATTAAGCACTCAACCATTGAATTAATGTAAGAACTTGTGTAAGAAAATCAGCCCACTTCATTATGATAACATGTGTTGAGTGTAATCATCTTGAAGAAGAGTGTGATTCAAGAAAATATGGAAGAAGAAGGAAAATAATTTTGAGTAGAAGGAAGAGTAAATTTTACTGTTGAGCAGGAAGTGAGGAAAAACCAGAGTTTGGTGTTGAGAAAGAGTAGGTATCCATTTTGTGTGAAAAGAGAACTTGCTAGAGCCAAAAATTTCAAGAAGAGTTAGGCTACTATGCTTGTGAGAGAATCCCTATTAAGGAAGATACCCAAGAGCAAGTGAAATTTCTATTGTGAGTACTTTTGTTGCATCCAGATTTCCTGGAGTCCCGAATGGAGAGATTCATGGTCGGCCTTTGTTGAAGCCCAAGAGGGGATGGATATTGTATGAGGGACCACAATGGAGAGAAGGAAATTATGTCCCTTGGGTTGTGCATATTGATAGGGAAAGAGAGTTGGGTGGTTGAAATTGCTATAGGAGTCATGTAATTGTGATTTAGTGGGTATTTGGGCAGTTTGAGTGGACTGTGGACACCCATAGGAGCTTGTTATTTCTTGTGGACACATGGCCTCGACTCGAGGATGACTTGTTGTTGAGAGAATTGGAGCGGTAGAGTCTATATGGTGCCAGGTGGAGCGTCACGACACATATACTAGCCCAAGTTTGTGTAAATATTCACAAAGATAAGTGATTTGATCATTGTGTTATTTATTGCGTGAATGTTATGCTTGAATTATGTGTTTGATTTATGTTATGTGTATTTATTTTCTATTGAGCATGCATAATAATTTTCATTCACGATTTTAAAATTAACCATTAGATGCATGAGTTTGTATGTCATGATACACATATTTCTACATTTGAAATGATATGTTAGTTGATTTAGTAATGGGACCGAGCCTAAGTGTTGATGCGTTACATAGTAGTCAATTGTGTTTAGTTTGGGTGGTTTGGAGGAATGATTTTTATTCTCTCCACCTAGGTTCAATTCCACAAGTGACATGTTGAGCTATTAATGCTTGAGTATTTTGCAATGGCTTTAAGTGTTATTTTTTACTAGCCTTGTACTTTAAATATTCTAGGGTTTACCTTGATTACCATCATCAAAATGAAGTACTTGGGTGTTTTCTCGAGGGCAGTAGCAACACGGAAAAAAATAAATCAAATGTTAAAAATATAATATACTTCTAGAAATAGAAAATTCTAAAAATATAAGATGTTATTAATACGGTATCTATCGTTTTATTCTTCCATCATTCATTATAGATTCCACTTGTTGAGTTTCCTTTGATAGTGCATCTACAAACATGTTGTGTTCATGAAAAAAATGAGTGAAAGTGAAAAGATAAAACATGGATGAAACCTCCTTTAATTGTCTTGCTAAATCCTCCAATTGAACACAATGAAAATGAATTCATCATTCATCCATTTTATAACCCAAAGAATAAATGAGTAATATGTTACGAAGAATTTTTTTAACATTTAGGGTTGAGAATAAATTGTTGAAATAATGTAGCATAAAGTATTCTTATTATTATTGTTATTTATTATTGTGGATTAATCATGCTACGTGAATTGTATGGGATAGAATCCTTTTTGGATTGGTCATCAGGACTGAATATAATGGGAGAATAAGAAGTCATTTCTTGATTATTATTGAGACCTTGAATTAATTTAAAGGTGGGTTTACCCACCCAAAGTGAGTTGGCCCTACCAATGGAAGACCCTTTACACGTGCCAATCTTGTATATATGGGAGGCTAGCACCTCACTTAGAAAAAACTCACTTGCTCAATTCTCTTACAGGTCAGAAATTTGCAATTACCAATTGGAGGCGAAAAGAAGAATTGGCATCTCTTGAAGGACTATGCATTATTGGTTTGTGTTATCTCTTAAACATTGTATTAGCAATTTATGATAAAGGAAGTTTTGTTGGGTTTTCTTCCCTAGAGGGTTTCGGATAAATGTTGTGTCTCTTGTGAATGTATTTCTCGGTGATCTTATTCTTATGATTCTCTTATCTATTTAAATCTGAGAACTATAATAATGGCATAAACATTAACATGAGTATGAGCCAACTAGGAAGCATATTTGCATAGAGGAAAAATGTCAACTGATAAGTGCCAAAAATTAGGGTTTGTAAAAGTGAATCTTTTCAACTCCTTAACCACCTAGAAAGTGTGTCCTCTCCCAAGGATCATTTTGGCACTTAGAAGCACCTTTTCAATGTCTAGATCTCTCGAAAAGTGAAAACATAGTTTCATAGAAGTACGAGAAGAGCAGTGCGAGGAAGTACCAGAGTACCAAAGTACCAAAGTACCAGAAAACCCGGAAGCACCCAGGTCAGTCATAAATGATTTGGAAGGAAAAGTTGGATTACCAAAGAATTTACATTTGCACCCGACTAACTTGCCTAGAAACTCGGTGCATCTATCCTGGATGGAATTTTAAAATTGAGAGTTTGAAATTAGGGTTTCCCTCCGCCAAAACCCTAAGCTCTGCGATTTATGATTCACCTGAGTTTGAACTAATTGCTGACATCGATTCGCGGTTAGGCAGTAAAACCAATTGCAATCACTCTTGAGATCCTTTTGGATCTACAATTGTTTCTTGGATAAAATATCCCTTCTCTTGCAAATGTTATCTGAGGTATGTTCTCACATATGTTTAATGGTTAAAAACCCTAAAGAGTATTTGCGGGAGAAGATCTCTTACCATGGATCGAAGGATCTCAAGATCCAACATATTAGGAGAATGATACAGTTCGTTGGTGTGATTATTCTAATATACAAGTGTTGCATGTTGGTATGATCAAATTATTAGAAGAATTAAAAGTTGATCATAAGAGCTTATCCTCTAACCTAACCTCTTGTCAATTAGCATATTGTCTTAGTCTGAAGAAGATAGGTTGGAAAAGCACTCATCACTTGAGTGAAGGGAGACACCGGAAGAAAAACTTTCATTCTTGAGGATAAGGCTCCATGTTTGATTAATCCAGTTTAATAAGATTCAAAGGTACACATGACAGATGATGACTTTAGATTTAATAGCAATCATGTAAAGTATTATGCTTGATATCCGAGAATATAGATGTAAATACTTTGCGATACAACTAACACCTCCTCAAAGGCTTAAAAGTGTGTTGGTTCCTAGGTTTATACATGGAAAGAATGTAGTCACAACACTATGAAGTGTTGAAGGCCTCATTTATTGTATTCCTTACCTTTAATCTTTTCTTGGTTCAGAATTATAAGTGATAGCTTTAAAGGAGCTATTGTGATGATTGTTAGTGTTATTGCTTTATATTATCGAGAAGGATATTATCCTTGCTTGCTGTTTTGTTGACCATGCTCCAGATCATGAGTGAAGCTATAAGCGAAGGTTGCATAAAACATGTAAAAGGAGAGATCATAAATGAAGCAATCATCGGTGGAAAAGAAGAAGGTGGTCCACTTTCGAGAGCTGTCATGACCCACGCTATTGAAGAATCCATGTGAAATCTAGAAGATAGCTCACATCAACTACAAAGGCACTACCATACATATACAGTATCCGCAGGTTTACGAGAACTCAAAGAGTGACCATGAAAGTATGCAATGGATGTGCACAAAAGGGAAGAACATCAAAAACCCATCTCCAAAGAGGGATAGCAAAATTAAAGAGTCCATAACTCATCCATTAGGATGTGTGTGTGGCCATGCATCCTCCATTAATGGAATAACATAATGTTCATTAATGATTATTCTCGTAAAGACCTATATATAATTGAAGTGTTACGTAAGAATCAAAGGAATTCAAAGCCTTGATAAAGAGAACCCTTTTGTAAGGAAGACTAAGATACTTGGGTCGGATAATGGAGGAGAATATCCCTCAAAGAGTTAAGTGAACTTATGCAGAAGAGAGAGATGTTGGGATTAAGAGGGAGTTCACCTCTCCCTATAATCCTCAACAAAATGGTGTAGGCAGAGGAAGAGCGAACAATTATGGAAGTTGTTAAGACCATGATTCACGATCAAGATCTTTCCTATGTGCTTATGGTAGAAGCTTATTGGCGATTGTTTATGTCTTGAGATTGAAATTATCCATAAGCACTTGGGTTCAAGACCCCATAAAAAATGTTCACCGGAAAGAAGCCCGAGGCAAGCCATCTCAAAACTGCCCCGGATTTGTCCGGTGTTTATTCATATACCCAAAAGAAAAAGCAAGATGGACCCTCAGGAAAGAAGGGAATATTTGTGGGATACTTTTGGAAATATGCCAAAGGCCTTTAGAATCTACATACACAGTCACTAGCCATATGTGAAGTCAGTGAGGAGCGTGACCTTTGATGAAGAAGAAGCATTTAAGAAATAAAGAAGATGTCGGCTTGAAGAAATATATGAAGAAAAACATGGAAAAATCCCGAGTTACTTGAAGTCAGTGAGAAGTTCGAACGCGAGAACACATGGGGAAATTAGTAACTTCGATGAGGAGACTCCACGAAGACCCGACATAGCATAAGTTCAAGGAGGCCTCCTCAATGACCTTCTCCATAAAGAAAGCACAGCAGGAAAAGGAAATCTTATTCAGATGGGAGAGAAGTATGTTGTTCGAAGGGACCTGCCGAGACAAGTGAAAAGACCAAAACCATTCTCAAGTTACATGGCTTTGATATGTGAACTCCCAAATGAAGAGCCTACCTACTCTAAAGAAGCCATTAGGAAAAGAGATAGAGATGTATCACCATGATAAGAGAGGAATGCCAATCCATAATGAGCGAAGTATGGGGAAATAGTTCAGGATCCCGAAGAATAAATATAGGGTATCCTGAGGATGGCTCTTCAAAATAAAACATGTTGTTAATGGAAGTGAAGTATAAAACAAGATTTTTTTTTTTCTCCGTGGCTTTTCCAAGAAGGGAGGCATTAACTATGAAGAGACATTATCTCTTGTAGCCAAATACCGCCGATCAGAACCATTATAGATCTTGTTGCCGCTTGAAAAGATGGGAAATGAAATTTGAGATGGGCCGGTAGAACCAGCTTTCCAGGTGGTGTTGCTCAGAAGAGGAAGTGTATGTAGAGCGACCCCAAGGATTTGAGTTTGAAGCCAGGAAGTCTCATGTTTGTTGATTAAATAAAGCCTTATACGGATTGATGCTCGAGCTTGGCTATCGCCACGATAGGCAGGTTCTTAGCGAGCTTAGGCTTTGCAAGAGTAAAGCAGACTCAAATCTCTTTTTCAAAATTATGGATAATGAAAGACGATAAATCTTACTATTACATGGCGGATGGCTTATTCTTATTTGGAAATATCATCGCTGAATGTAAAAAGCGTAAATACAGAATTTGAAGCCGAAAAGGCCTTAGCCTGTCATTACTTCGCCCAGGTCTTGAGGTATGGCGAGATTCGAGGAAAGGAACTTCCTTAAACCAAGGGAAGTACGGTGAAATCTTAAAAGAGATTCAACATGCTAGAATGCAAGTCCATGAATACACCATGGAAGCAAAGTTGGGATTTGAAATTGGCCGATGCACAATCAAACTTGATAAGATGCCACGTATAGGCCAGTTATTGGATGCGTTGATGTGCCCGATAAGATACTAGACGGACGGCTTGTTTCACGGTGGTACTGCCGTCGGTTCTGAGAAATTTAGAGGCCAGGCGTGTTCACCTGAATGGCTACAAAACGCAGCATGATGGTACGCCAAAGGTACAATGGGTCTATGGTCTCATCTATAGTGATCATGACTACATTGGTGAATATATTGATCACAGATTAGTGAGGCGTTGGCGGCAGAAAAAGAACCACGGATGTTGTTTGGTTTAGGATCGATCATGATCACCGTGGCGAGTAAGAGCATTTAAGAAAGTGTTTCTCAACACGGTAGCGGAGGCGAGAGAATACGATACCATATTACGCTGGTACAGCGAAGCTATATAGTTACCGAAAGTTGCTAACGAGGCCTATTTATTGGAGATAAAGGCGACCATGATTTTATGTGATAACTGGAGTTGCATAAAGATGGCAGAGAATCCGCATATTCCACGACAGGTCGAAGCACATAGAGATCTATCGGTATCCAGCGACATGGTACCGAGAGGATCACTTGACTCCGGTACATTCGCCGCGAATGAACAAGTTCTTGATGTATTACGACCAAACCCTCCTATCTCGTGTAAAGTTTGGAACACTTTCGAGGAATGGCTTGCATTTTCGTCCGAGAAAAGGAACCTCTTTGAAAAGGGGAGTATATATATATATTTATTCCTTGCTTTTGACCCCTGTTGTTAGACATAAAGAAAGATGATTTCTTTCTTCTAAACCGTTGTTGAGCGTAAAGCATGGCGATTGTGTGTTCCTTGCTTTTGACCTCATTTATTGACGTAAAAACAATATGGTCATTGCTTCGACACCGTTGTTAGGCGTAAAAGCGCGCATGATATTTACATTGTACTTGCTTCCTAAGTTGTTGAGCGGCAAAGAAAAGATAATTCATTGATTTTTGACCTTCTTCAAACCCCAGACATAAAGCGCTGACATTGTGTGTTCCTTCGCCCGACCTACGGCCATTGCTCGTAAAGCAAGATGAGTCATTGCTTCGCCTCGTTGTTAGAGGCAGTAAAACATGGCGTTGTTGATTCCTTAACCACGGCCTGGTTGTTGGAGTATAAACAAAGATGATTTCGCGCGAGGCCTCATTGTTAGAAAGCGTAAAAGCGAGATGTTGTTATTTCCTTGCCCGACTACCGTTGTTAGAGCGTAAAAACCGGAATGATTCCTTTAGCGACCTAGTTGTTAGATGTAAGCGAGATGATGATGTATTCCTTGCTTTCTGACCTAGTTTATTTAGGCGTAACCAAGATGATTTCCTTGCCACGACCTCGTTGTTAGGCGATAAAAAGCAAAATGTAGTGACATTGAGCTACCGAAGCAAGTTGTGACGCTTGACGTTTTTAAAAGCATTGAGCTGAGTAATAGGACTATGATAATGCCCGACTGGAAGTCGCTCGTGATGAGAGTATCATTTTCTTGTTTATTTTAGTATGCGCCAGATGATGATGGCATTCTTTTTGAGAATGATGATGTTATTGATGAAGAAAACTTTCGATGGCTAAGTAAATATGCTAGCCAATGTTTCCAAGATGATATTGATGAAATCATCCTCCCGATTCCCAGCGATGCGATACAAACCTCTCACAAACTTGATGTTGTTGAAAGAAGACCCTTCTTGTGCAAAGAGTGTTGAAATAATGTAACTTCTGAAGAGTATTCTTATTATTATTATTGTTATTTTATTATTGTGGATTAATCGCCGCCGACCAATTGTATTGAAGTACCGTCGACACCCGAGTTAGTCATGGACAATTATAATGGAGTAGAATAAGAAGTCGGCCCCGCAGTTATTATTGAGACCCGTAATTAATTTAAAGGTGGGTTTATCCACCTAGTGTGAGAGGTCGGTCCTGCCAGTGGTGACCTTTCACGCGTGCTAGTCTTGTATATATAGGCTAACCTCCCACTTTCTGCTACACTCACCGCTCATTCTCTTACACATGAGGCATTTGCAATTACAGTTGGAGAGAGAGAAAAGAAAGAGTAGGCATATCTTGGAAGGACTATCACATATTGGTTTTGAGTTATCTGCGAACATTGTATTAATTTATGATAAGGAAGTTTTCAGGTTTTCTCTTCCCTAGAGGTTTCCCGGACCTAAATGACCGTAATCTCTTGTGAATGTGTATTTCGGTGATCTTGTTCTTATGATGCTCTTATCTATTGAAATACAAAGAACTATAATAATGGCATAAACATTAACGCAAATGAGTAAAATTTATGGTAAGATAACTTTTAAGAGAAAACCTATTTTTGTATTGAAGTCAAGATTTAACTCTAAGTGCTCCTTTGGAAGTTGACAATATTATGTGTCTTTCCAAATATACAATAATAATGGGTTAGTAAGAGAAGATGTCTTAGGTGGAGTTGGATCTAGCAGTATGTAACAAATTATTTCATAATTGAGCTTCTTCATAATGAATCTAGGATCCTAAAGTGTGAGGATCTCTAAATGGAAAATAATATCTACCACAAATCTCATGATACATTGAAAGAAAGAAGATTAAGTTCTCTTTTGATTTAGACTCCCTATTAAATAACTCACACATACAATTACGGAGCTATGTGATGGTTAGTCTCCATTATTAACTATTGATAATATGCCCTAAATTATGTGAAATGAGAGAAGAGGAAATGAGAAAATTAACTCCTAAGATTTCTTAAAGTGATGATACAATCACTCTTATTTTGGAGATAAATAAAATAATGACAATGAAATTTAAGATAAAGAATCTCTTTATTGAAATCATTTTATGTTATATATTCTCTTCAATTTTCCTCATTAACTTCTTCTATTGAATATTTTAGTCCATTATATAATATATATATATATATATATATATATATATATATATATATATATATAACTATATATATATATATATATATATATTCCTCACCAATCTAGGGATCCAAAACAATATCAAGAGAAATAGGGGATGATGGAAGATCATCAATATTCAAGCTAAATGAGTGCAAAACAACTGTAATATATTAAGAGTGTGATTGATAGTTGTGATTGGTTATATGTGAGAATAAATAAGTGAACGAAAATCATAATTTTACTTACCAAGACCATAATTGATGAGGAAATGAGGTTAAATTAGAAGATGATAATGTGAAACAACGCTCTAATGATATATAGATAAACTTTTGACTCTATTCAAACAAGGGTTGCATGGCCATGAGTCCACAACAGGATTAGTTGAAATACATGTTAAACAATGGAGCTTAATATAACTAAATGCACATGTAATGAATATTTTTTGTCAAAGATAATAATTGAGGTTGTTTGTTATTCAAAATGTATAATGAACCCTAAGCTAAAGTAGAATGGAACTATAATGTTCATAAATATAATATAATATAATAAATATAATATAAATATAATAATAATAAAGCCTTTTGACTTTTTATTAATAATTTATGTAGAATTTCCAATTTTAATATATTTTTAAATAATTTTAATTTTAAAATTTATAATTTTTTAATACTATTTATAAAAGTGTTTAGATGCATCTTTATCTTCTATTAATAATTTATCTTGTCTTAGGAATGGGATGGTTATTTTGTCCTAAGTGGAGTTGACAGATAATGTTTTTGGAACATAGGTAGCGACTATATTGAATGAAAAAGGGCCCTAAATTAAAATAAAATAAAGAAAGCATTATAATTAAAAAAAAGAAAAGCGTGGGCGATGGGTGGAAGGCCCTAGTCTTCATTCATTAATTGCCATTGGCGTGGTGAGGAAGGGCATTGATTAATGTCGTGTGATGGCGTGTCCTTAAGGAGGGACATTTGGAAAGAAGCTCACATTAGAAGCTTGAGTTTGGAAGTGTTTGGGGAAAGGAAATCACATGATTATGTCATATATATGGACTCCTCAGAACTTGTCTTATGTCATATATAAATATTAATTGTTTGAGTCAAATCTAATGTGTTTATCACAGTGAATAGCATTAAATTTTGCAATAAGACTTAGAATCATCCCATTAATGAAATGTTAGAAAATAGTTTTTTATTATTAAAAAAATGCATATTTTGATTTCCTACATTACACATTTGATATAAAAACAAAATCAAAATCATAACAATAAACTTAATAATTGACAATGTGAACTCATTACTATTAGTCCTGACACAGCGAGGAGGATTTAATAGAAAGTGAAATAGCGACAAAGGCTGCTTATACCTATTTCTTATTCACAATGCAATTATTAATATATCAAAACTAAAAATAATAATTCACAGAAATACTTGTAACTTATAATAATTATAATAATGTATTGGTTATGCATATTTTAAAAGTAAAAGAAAACTAATAATAAAATGATCAATTTTAACTTGACAAAATAGATAAGTTAGATAAAAGATAATGAGAAAATAAAATTAAAATAAAATAAACATAGATAATTGAAAAAAATGCTAACTTTAAAATGGAATTAAAAATATATATATATAATTTTACACCAAATAATTTAGATAATCCAAAAACTAATTTTATCTATATCAGTTTATAAAGGTTATATATTCTTATGAATCGTCATCCTGAAATAAACTGATTTAAATTCATTTTCACAAATATTAGTGAGTATAAATCTATCTGAATTGATTTTTTAGCAATAAAAATTTTACTATTTTCACAAATCTAAATTATTTTTTTAATAAAAAGGAAGTGACTCATTTTCAATAATCTAGGTAAGTATTAATTTATGTGAATTAATTTTTTTATAAAAATTAATCTTTTTATGTATAACATTTTTAATCTATTTTTTTTATTTTTAATAAATTCAAACTTAATTTCAATCTATCAATCTATATTATTGAATGTAAAAACTATTTAATTAATGTAATGAAATTTTCAATAAAATGCTACAAAGAATAATAATTAAATTTAAAATTTGATATAAAAAATTGACAATACAGTCAATGGTCATGACAAGCACAATGAGATTTTTTTGCTCCCCGATCACCTCAAAGGAGAGCAGCTCCTTGGAACCGGTATCACATATGATATGATGAAGTCTGACATTGCATTCTCGTCCCCATCATTCACCATTTAATGTACCCAGTATTCCCCATTCAATATGCAGTCTCCCATTCCCGCAATCCATCCACGCTTTCAGCTGCACGCTTCCACCCACGCCACAGACTATATGAAAATGGTAGACAACTCACCGATCAAACGTACCCAGAGACCATACGCAGAACGCATACGGGGTTGCTTAAACACGATATCAGAGCATTCACAGATGCCCATCAAACGTACGCAGTGACCATACACTGAGACAGAGATCAATAAATACGCAGTATGTCATATATGTAGGGCTTCTTGGCAATGTATGTCATATATAAATAATTGTTTTAGTCAAAATCTATTATTGTTTATACATCGAATAACGTGAAGCATGCAATAAGACTTGAAAGATATCAGACAATGAAATGTTAGAAAAATAGTTTTTATTGTAAAAAATACATATTTTAATTTCCTATTTTACACATTTTATTAAAAAAAATACATATTTTAATTTCCTATGTTACACATTTGATATAAAACAAAAATCAAAAAGTCAACCTAAACTAATAGCCAGTCAGCAATGAACTCATTGCTATTAGTCCCTGGCCTTTGGCAGGGACTAATAATAAGATTAAGAATTAATATTTTAAATTTAATGAATCTAAGAAGAACCAAAAAAAAACTTTAACATATCAATTAAGTTTAACTATGTAGTTAAAAGGAGGAATTGTTATCTCCAACCCCATATTCAAATATTACTTATAATATAATCACTTTTTCATAAAACAATTATTAATTAAAGCTAATATAATTTAATGTTCCACTATAACTAACATTAAAAAAAAATAAGGACTTTAAACTAGAACAACAATGGTTTGAAAACCCTTGGTTATGAATAAAGGACAAGTCTCATTGTGGTTTATTGTTTCAATTTAATTAACATGAAAATGAAAATGGTTAAAAACCCTTCATTGTGAACAAAAGACAAATTTTCATTTTGTGTATGGTCTATCATACCTTTATTTTATATGAGAGATGGTGTAATTATTAAAGGAGGTGCCAAATCAAGGGATCCCACAAGGATTTAAGTATGAAGTCATAGAGGTTAAATGTAAAATATTATGGTATATATTAAGGAAGAAAGTTAAATATTTTATATTCTTTATTTTTCTTGTTTCTCACCATTTAAATTTGGTTATATAAGTTTTATCAAAATTGTAATTTGAATTGATAGAATTATCGTTTTTTAATGTAAAAAATGGATTTAATATCCATACTGCAATTGGATTGTGCATGTTAATCTCTAATATATGTTGGTGCAATAGAGACCAAATATTATTTTTCTTGCTTTAGAACATATAATAAGAGGCATACTTATTCTAAATTTATTGGCTAAAGGTATTACAACTAACACTATGTCATGTTCTTTATTTTTCCTTCTTTATTTATATTTATTTAGTTGATCAATTGTGTTGGAGATATTACACACTCACCTAGGTAATTCTTTTTCTAAGGTTGATAGTCCAATGTTGAGGGTGCTTCCATAGATGAGAATATTCTCTCTTGAGAATATTCCCCTACAAATTAGGGTGTCTGATAAAAAACAAGGTGCCTTCCCTCTTTAGTTCAGAGTCAGTACTTAGACTTAGTTAGATTAGTGGAAGTCACTCATGCATGGAAACCTCGGTTTTATCACCAATAATTGCATGTGTTTCTCTCACTTTCACTCATGTGACTCAGTTAACTAATGATTGCATGGATCATTTAACTATGACTAGGTGGAAAATTACTTTAGTTTATGTTAGTGAGTGTCTAGATCTCTCTAGATCACTACTATGGCAACTTCACTTATCCATGTAGAGTATATCATGTGTATTTTACCATTTTTCTTAACAGTTAATACAATTCTTTCAATCTACTCTTCTCTTCTCTCTCACAATCTTTGTGTGTTCATTTTATATTGTACAGGTTCATTGTGAAAACTTCACATGGTATTAGAGCCTTGATTTCTATGATAAGGCGCATAAGCATTCTATTTGCAATTATGGGAGGAAGATGCAGTTATAAAAGATGGATTATTCTCTTGAAATAATTCTCATGCCTCATAACTACTTTGAGTGAAAGCTAAAAATTATGCATCAACTCATATTAGAGGCTTGTACTGGATCACCATGGTAACATAAGTAGAGCCTAATTTTGTCGATGAGAAAAATGATTTTCTCAATAGACAGGACATGGCTCTTGTACCTTTTTGCATTTATGTTTCTCCTGAACTACAATATCATGTAGAGGAGGAATCACTCTCAACTTTGGATGAGATTGAAGGTTCTATTCAGGAATAAGGAAGTTTGTGAAGATTGACAAGATAGAGCCAACAAAAAATCCATCGGAAGATCAAGCCTCTCAGTCTTAGGAGCCTTATACACATGTATCTGCACAACTTTTTGTTCCATTCATTGGAGATGATGTCTACTCTATTTCAGATCTATTTTCTGAATCACATGTGAAAGATATCATGCATGCATCTTAGGAGCTGCATGGAGACACTTTTGCATGCACCCTGCATGCACCTCAGGAGCCACATGCATGCACCATGCATGCATCTCAGGAGACAAAAATGGGGTCCCACACTTCATATTCACTTCTAACACTGTCTAAGAAGAATTTTTAGGACCAAATTGGATATTTGAATTCCTCTTGGAAAAAATATCAAATTTCAATAAAACATCGTCTGAAATGGAGTCTGGAAAGTGAAGTTATGAGCATTTCAAAATCAACAAATTTTTAGTATTTTTCTGAAAATGACCACACGATTTGCAAAGTTTCATCCAAAATTCACATGGTATGGGATTTGGATCTTCTTATTTACAATAATAGAAAGTGGATAAACATGGAAATTTCACTAGTGCATCTACTTCATCAGATCCATACAAACATATACCTATTCAACAAAATCTTCACCGAGCATAAGCTAACACATTTGCAAGGTCTCCTTAGAGTGAGGGACATAGTTGCTTAGAAACTACATTTCTTCCTTCTTCTTTTTGATGCATTGTACTTTGAGGGGGGGTTTCCCATGATGTTTTCCCTCTTTCCTCATTTTTACAGTGTTTCATTCTTAGATTCATTGTACAATGGGTACCTAACATGGCCTTGGATATTGGGACCCATTCATCATTTACACCCTAATAGTGTTCAGGGGGGGTGTTGGAGATATTACACACTCACCTAGGTAATTATTTATCTAAGGTTGATAGTCTAATGTTGAGGGCACTTCCATAGATTAGAATACTCTCTCTTGAGAATATTCCCCTACAAATTAGGGCACCTCCTAAAAAAAGGGTGCCTTACCTCTTCAATTCATAGTTAGTTACACTTAGTTAGACTAATGGACCAAAATTTGCGTGTGTTTCTCTCACTTACACATGTGTGACTAAGTTAACTAATGATTGAATGGATCAGTTAACTAGGACTAGACAAAAGATTACTTTGGTTTATGTTCGTGAGTGTATAGATATCTCTATATCACTACTATGGAGACTTCACTTAGCCATGTATATTATATCATGAGTATTTTACCATTTTACTTAACATTTAATAAAATTATTTCATTCTACTCTTCTCTTCTCTCTCGCAAGCTTTGTGTGTTCATTTTCTACTAGCTAGGTTTGTTGTGAAAACTTCATAAATTGATTTAGATGAAAAGGTGTACAATCGTATAAAAATAATCTCACTAACCCCAATGATACATTCCAATTTGTGTGCCCTAACTCTTGGTTACCCCACACATGAGAATTTACAACCAAGTTCATGGGTAAATTCCCTTGGGGTGTCTAAGGGCATCAAGTTTCAATTATGTGTGCACACACTTCAACATTTCATGTGTGTTAACATATAGGAATGGCAACGGTTTCTAAAACTATTATGGAAGTCCAACCATATTTGTAATCAAGTCTTGGAACATTTGTATCAATATCTATATCATACATCTTATTAAATAACTTAGATATTCTCTTTCAATATTTTTATTTTTCAATATTCTTCCTTAAAGTTCTTCTTAAAACATTGGAATATGAGATATCTAAATATCTCCAATATCAATTGTTGCACTATTACATAATTTCCCTATTTTGATAATAATGAGACACTTTCAATGATATATTTCTTTCTCAATTATAACTATATATGTAATAGATAACATAACTAGATTTTTACATGATCATAATTGTTTTTATAACTTCAAATTTTCTTGTCATTCAATCTAGCATGAATGGTTGTGGGATGGAGTGTTATCCTCCCCACCTAGGTTCTACTCCCATAAGTGACATGTTAATATCATAATGAGTATATTTTTGCAATGGCTTTATGCCCTATTGTTGACTTGGACTTGTGCCTTGATGTTGACAAGAGGAAATGTCTCACCTGCAACCAAGGGTTCCCCAATGAAAGGTCCCAATTAGACCTTACACTATTTGGCATAGGGAACCCATCTAGATTTTGGCCAAGAAACCATTACTGATTTTATGATTTAAATAAAAAAATACTAAAACCTAAATGTATTCTTCATACTAACAACATAATGATATCATAATATAACACGTAGCTAGGATTTGAGAACACGTCAAAATTGCTAAGTATCGCATTGTCCCTGTCAATCATTGTAAGTGTCGCATCTTCCCTACAGCTTTCGCAAGTGTCGCAATTTGACCACTAGTGTCGTAAATGATGTTCGGACATAATGTCGTGGTAACGACACTAAGGAAGCACTTATGACACCTCATATGACCGATTTGAAGAGCAAGAACTGATCCACTGGAATCACAGAACTCTTAACACCTAAAAGAAGCCCTGAAACAGTGGTTTGGGAGGGGAACGCTCCTCTAATACAGCTAGAGAAGCGCTGGCGCTCCTCTACCATGGTTCAGAAGCGTTATAACGCCTTTTAGCCCTTCTGGAGAAGCACTGCTCACCTTAAGAGCGCTGGCGCTTTCCCAAGGCACATCAGGAGTGCTATAACGCTCTGATACCCCTTTTGGGGGAGCGCTCCCTATTATAGGTCAATTGTTAGCCCGTTGAGTCGAATGAGGAGGAGA